>CAUYRT010082267.1:0-46544 GCA_963574885.1 Lepilemur ruficaudatus | reverse complement strand
CCGAGTAGCTGGGACTACAGGCATGCGCCACCATGCCCGGCTAATATTTTCTATATATTTTTAGTTGTCCAATTAATTTCTTTCTATTTTTAGTAGAGAAGGAGTCTCGCTCTTGCTCAGGCTGGTTTTGAACTCCTGACCTTGAGCAATCCGCCCGCCTCTAAACAATCTTTTTAATGGGAAAAAAGGGAAAAGATTAAAATAACCATCTCACTGTTTTGATACACAACCACAGCATAAACATATCTGATAGGCACATATTTGATAAGGGCATTGATTGCAATAATGAAATTATTGATTCATATAGCAACATAAAAAGTTCAGTGTACTAATCTCACATTTTAGGATGTGGGCTGAGGTCAGATAGATAACTACGACAAGGACAGTTACATAAGGACCTACTCTAATTACCTCTTCTTTTCACTCTCGGTTATGCTACACCTGCTATTAGCAGAGACACCCTTGAATCTTGGTTTTCCATTGTGGTGCATGCTGCCATGTGCCAAAGCACATGGATCACCTCTATCTTTAGATGCATGATATAAAAGAGCCTTGAATGGAATCCTATGATTTAGGATAAAAAGAAATGATGTAAACTTTTGGGCACGAGGAGTTACCAATAAAATGTGTTTGTAACACTCTCACATTTAGAAAGAGTTCTCAACATCAAGATTAATTGCCACTTCCCAAAATATATTACCACTCAAGTTGACTTATCTTGTTACATTCAAAAACCTACTCTGTCAAAGTAGTCCATAGAGTGAAAAGTTTCTTTTTTCTTTTTTTGAAATATATAATAATAATAACCCTGAATTCTGAGACTAAAGAATGGAAAAGAACTTTCTTTTCCTTAGTTAAGAAAAACTAGGTAGCAGTTACCCAGGGAAGTGACCAAAACTCATTGTCCTTAAGTGTTAATACACGGTGTTTAGGTACTAAATTGCGTACAGACAGATCCAGAAATGTGGACAGCTTGAGAAGGACTCAGAAGAAAGCAATAAAAATATCTCATGGACTGGAAAAAATGGCCCATTGGAGGGAAAAAATGATGAAAAGCAATCTGGAGAGTTGTTTTTTCAAACAGACAGTTGATCGAATATTGTTCAGCTCCTCCAAGGACAGAAGAAATACAACTGGCAGAATTTAGGATTTCATGTTGCAGTGGAAGAAATATAAAAAAGGACTTCCTCATAATAGAGATTGTTAATACCAGAATTTATATGTAAAAAAAAAAGAGTAGAGGGAATTTTTTTGAAACAAAGTACCCAAAGATGTATAAGAAATTGGCTAGGTGGTGGATCACACTGTAATCCCAGCACTCTGGGAGGCTGAGGTAGGAGGATCTCTTGAGCTCAAGAGTTGAGACCAGCCTGAGCAAGAGTGAGACCCCGTCCCTACCAAAATTATAAAAATTTAGCCGGGCTTGGTGGCGTGTGCCTGTAATCCCAGCTACTCAGGAGGCTGAGCAGGAGGATTCCTTAAGCAACCAGGAGTTTGAGGTTGCAGTGGGCTACAATGATGCCACTGCACTCTAGCAGGGGTGACAGAGCAAGACCCTGTCTCCAAAAAAAAAAAAAGAAAAAAAGAAAATAAAGAAAGTCAGAGGAACACACTGGCTGACATGGACCCATGAACTTATTCTAAGTTTGTTGTTATTGCAGTTTTCAATACAGGGCTTCAGCACAGTTGACTCTATATTTTTAGTATTTAACGTCCGATAATTTCCAGGTATGAGTAGCACACGTGAATTCCATTTTGACCTTCAAAATATACTTCTACTTTTAACTCAGCATCTACTAATCATCCTCAAGTATTTTACCTGCCATTAAAATACTTGTAGCAAATGCCCTTAAAGTATCCCCCTCAGATTTCAATTAAAATGAAAGAAAGATACATATAATAATGTTATATTCCTTTCCCTGCTTACTTCTCTCAGACTTTCTCATTTTCCACAGTTCAGTTTTAAGCTTCTATCAGGCAGGCCTGTGCTTATTTGCATGTCTTTCATAACAGGTCCCACTGATGAAAATGTCTTCAAATTTCGGCAACCCCCTCCTACTTACAGAACTGATCAAATAGCACCAGGCCCAAGTTAGGGGGAAAAAGCCCTTCAGTGGTTTTTAGAAAAATCGTCATGAGACTATGAACGGTTCCCTGCAGGTAGAAGAGAAGGCAAAGCATAGGTCCCCATGCTTTCTGCCACTTTCAGTAAATGTCACACATCACAACCGCTGAAAACATACTGGGTATAAACTGCGTTCCCGGCCCTGGGCTTGAGCAATGCCCAATACAAAAGAAGTCAAATGCGTGGCCCTGCTCAGCCAAGGACGGCTCGTACCCACACACCCACTCACATATCCTATCGTTCGCCTCATCTAATAACTCGTGGATATTTTCTCCTGCTTTCATTTGCTAAATAGTCATTTTTAACCTTCCTTCAGATGGGTTGTCTTCATATTTCACCTACCCTGTTAACAGCCACAGATAAGAGCCATTCCCTCCAACACACACAGATTTCCTAACACATGGCCCAACTTCTCTCTAAACTGTTGATTTCTTGGAAAGATATGTTCCTGTTCATTTCTAAAACCCTCCTGATGCTGCTAGTGGTCTGTGTGGAAATCAAGAGGCTCTTTCTCCCTCCCGCAGTGTTGCTCGAGTCTTTTCCCGGGGCGGTAGCAGAATGAGTGTGGAGCACCAGTGTCCAGTTAGGTTAGTGTCAGGATTCTGTTCTGCAAGGATTTCTGACTTTAATGATCTCAGAATATGTTTCCTATTGAAAGAAATCATCTTATTTGAATTAGCTCTGTTTAGACTCAGTGTTATCACATCTTTTTTTTTTGCTGCCATAACCATTCTCATGTCGTTCTCAGGTATTCATCTGCCTGTTCTAAATCCTAAACAGCTGGCATTTTAAGCATGAAGCAACATGTGCTTAAAATGCTCAGCTTTCCTCCTGGTTATTGCATGTTCTATTTGAAGAATGGTATAGCCTTACAGACCTTTCTAAGATTTGAGGATGTTTCTGTTTGGCTCGTCAAAGAGAAAGCAGCACTTATGGAATGGAGAGCTATTAGAGTTGCTTTGTTTTGTTTCAATTGTTATAAGTCCCATGTCTTTGCCATGGCCTCATATTCTTCTTTGGAATGAATCCAGCATGGCTGGCTTTCCAAGACTGTCACAGCCATGAAGAACTTATGAAGAATTCATCCTAACTTCTTGAAGTCATCAGGACTTTGGACCTTAGCTAATATAAGTGAAAAAGAAAAAAACTTAAAAGAAGTACATCATCCCGTATGCATATATCTGTATATCTGATGGGTATTATTTATGGGATATTTGGAAAATCTTTTGCAATGAAAAGGTGATACCCTATTGTCACCCAAAATGTTCACTGTAACATGCACACACACCAACTCTTTCCATAATATGCTGAAATGAAAATTGCTAGCAAAGCCTTAACTTAAGTGAATTTTCCCCTGGTTTTAGTCTTAGAATTAGCACAGCAATTAAAAACGTAGGAAAATTCTATCCATGCTTCTGTGGAGTCTGATAATTCACTCCTGTGCTGTTCCACGGTCTTGGAATTCAGGAACTCTTTACAGTCAGCAGAATCTCAACAGAACAATGAACGTTGCACACAAATCATGAAGACACACACTTACAGCAGTCAGTGTGTGACAATACATTGTGCAAAACACATGGCAGAATCTTACATTGTATTGAAAGTTCATTCAATAATGAATGAGACAGAAAGAAAAAAAACGTATCTCTGCGCCATGAATCAGGTTTCTAGGCAGCTGTTGAGTAGTAGCAGCTTAATATTTCAGCACTGAATTTATTCAGTGTCACCCTGTCACATAGGTTTGTTTCTTCCTCATTTCCCCTAAAGCCTGTTTGGATAGGAAAGCATTTTTTGTGTTCGCAGCCTCCTGACTTTACCAGAGCTGTGAGCTGTCTCTGCTGACATTCTCCTTTCCTGAAGCACTGAGGTACTTGGCTCTCACTGCACGGAGTGAACGCAGGATCCCGAAAGCTGACTAAATTCCCCTCGCGAGAGCTGAGAGAAAATGATCGATAGATATTTCTTTAGGTTCCCAAAGGCCTGTAGGAAACAGCCATATCCACCATGACAGTATGTTGCTGATAGGATGAGGAAGAGCTTGAGTGAAAACTGGAATGTTTATTCCCTCTAAATCCCAAGCAAGGAAGACAAAGGTTGAGGGAGAAAAAAATAAGACAAGTACTATTGAAAGGATTGTCTTCCCTTAGAAACAGGAAGAAATAAAAACTACCTGAAAACCACCAACATCGCTTGCCTTTGTGGACGTCTCCCTCCGTGTACTGAGCTGCGTTACTGTCCTGACCACAGTCTCATTTCCCCAGCCGGATCTCACAAGCCCATGTCTAGTACCAAATTCTTAAATGAATCATTAACTGAAATTGTGAAGTATCGTGGCAAAGATGTTTTGTTCCGATTCAATTAAATAAGCATTTACTGACCACCCGCTATGTGTTTCATTAACTGTGCTCAGTCCTGGGGCTTAGTGATAGGCGGGGGCTGTCACTCCCAGCCAGGGGTGGATACGCAACCAACAGTCACACAGCATGAGAAATACTCCATCTGCGAAGGGTTCCAAGAGCACAGAAAACATAATTCTTCATTGTGCTAAAAGGTTTCAAGGAGTGCAGGCATACAACTACGTATTCATCATTTTAAATATAAACAAATATTTTGGTTCATGAAAATTCTAAGATCACAACTGGTTATTTACCATACAGACTGTTTATTTTCTGAAAACGTGGGTGCTTCCATCAAAAATATGTAAAGACCTTGGAAAATTACTTATAAAAATGGTCAGTATCATGTCACTCACGTGCTCAATCATGTTTCAATATTCATCATTTATATGAGACGATGAAAATACAATAACAAAGTACTTCGACAGATACTATCTTAGCTTTAGCTAACTTAGGTTAGTTATCTTACTTGCTGGATGAAAACCATTATCCTAAAGACCCCCTGAGGAAACATGATCCGCCGAAGCATTCATTAGCATTTCCTGTGTTTGAGCTTACAGGCTAGAAATAAATTTAAGAACAAGCATGTCATAGGTCCAATTCTTCAGAGAGCTTAAAAACTAGTTCAGAACTGAACAAGAACAATGCCATAGTAGAATTACATAAGCGATGTGTCTACATCGATAGCACAAATTTACATCCCCCAGGAAAATGTTAGAAAAGTTTATTTTAGCCTTTAAGAAGCCAACATTCTACCCTCTCATCATTCTCCCTTCTATTCCCCGATTCTTCCTTCCTGCCTGTAGAACCTGGAGTTTCCAGGTGGTAGATAGATACTTCTGTATATTTACAAACTGCCTTAGCAAGTTAATCAGCAGTAGCTAGAAATTATATTTCTAGAACTCAGTTTTTAGCAAGTGTGAAATACAAAGTGCAAGTATGTTCCTGCAATCTAATAGGGTTTTAAAAATGAATCTGAAATTATTATCATTATCTTCTCATTTAAGGAAAAGTAATTAAACAAACCTGAGGTATGTTTAATGAAAATTAAATAAAATTGAGGTGCCTCATGTAATTATTTAAAGTTCTTCTAGTTTAATTATTATGTCAATCAATTTTTTTTTTGCCCAGGTAAATTTGTGGTTTTTTTCCCCCCTCAGGAGTAAAAATGGTTTAAAGAAGAGGAAACTGACAAAGTAAGTATTTCTTACTATTTCATTCTAAAAGATGTTTGTCATAATGATCTTAACTTTCCAAATCAAAAAGACTGCTTCTCTTCAAATAGAAGGAATGCTTAAGAAAGAGGCAGATGTATATTATGACAGCCAAGCACATGCGTGTTGGTGTGTTTACATATATATCACAGAAACCATTTCAGGAATAAGGATAATTTTTCCCATATGAAATCTGAGAAAGAATGGGCTGTCAGGAATTCTAGAAGTCTTGCAGGAGGAAGTATGGTATTCTAAATACAGTATATGAAAATCTAATATTTAGCCACATCAAAGGGTTTCAAAAACCCTTTTAGTATTTCAAAATTCTATGTTTATTGCAAGGAAAGGCTTTTACTCTATTTGATCTCATAATAAATACTTTGATAATGCTGTCTTGGGAAACCTTTATAATAAATAGAAAAGATAGTTACTGTAGCTAGCCTATGGCCTTACTTATCTACTGAACTGTTAAGTCAGAAGAATTGTGATTTTATTGAGTTAAAAATTAACTATCAGTTGATTTCAAAAGCCTATTAGATTATCACCTCCAGATCTTTTCATAGTTAAAACTCCACATATGAAGAGTGGAGCATTCCTATTAATATAGTTTGTTCTTGATACTTGCCCAGGGTAGAATATTGTTAAATTAGTCTGAGGAGGCAATTAGGGTGTCCAGCCAGGTCTATGACATCCATACTAATGGGAAAAAATCATGAGTAAGCCATGATAAAATCCAAAAGAAAAGTCGATGTAAAAAATATTTCCAGTTAGCTTTGAGCAGCATATAATTTTAAGGCGCATGTGAATACAGAATAATTTTTCCAAAGTCAATTTCAAATGAGTATGCATCCCACTTGCATACACCAACTGATGTAGGGGAGGCAAGACGAGACGAAATAGAGGCCAGGTGCTGTCACCTGGAAGAGATGATTTGACAGAAACAGAAAAACTTGGTTACCCAAAACTATTGCTTGTGTTGGTAAGTGAGCTAGAGAGGCACAGATCAGAGCACCAAGAGGGCAGGGTGTCGGGACAGAAAGCAGAGACTCTATCAGTGCTTGCTCCTTCCAAGACCCAGGCAAATGATGAGAAGGAGAAGTAAGACTGGGCCAAAAGATTTGGTAGAGTTTAGTAATGGTAGAACCTCCCTGTAAGCCAAAAAACTTCACTTCAAACCAGCTTCCTTCTTCCCTCTTCTCATTGAATTCTCCCTCCTTCTCTAGAATCCGTTTTTTGAGAGGCTTTCCCCTCACTTTTCTCTCTGCCTTCTCTTCACCACTCCACATGCCCCGCCACCACGTCCCCAGCTCCCCGCTCCTGGCACCACTGTCTTCCTCACACTGTCACTCCTGTTCTCCACTTCCCCTTCCCCCCTCCCTCTAGATCTCATCCTGCTGGTCTCTCCCTCCAGCTTTCTTGCTCTCCTCGCTGTCATCCCCCTCCTTCTCAGTGTCCTCCTTCTCATTCTTCCATTTCCTGGCCCTTCCTTTATCTCTCTTTTCCCTCTGCTTCTTGCCTTTGTTTTTTCTAACTCACAAATATTTTCCCAATTTGCCTCCCATTTTCCTGTAACAAGATGAAAACTAGAGTTATTAAGTCCAACAATAAGGTCCATGCACTGCTCAAAGACTGCAGCCAGAGCATGCAGTGGCTTTTAGTTTATTTGTTTGTTCTTTGAGACAGAGTCTTGCTCTGTCACTAGGTCTAGAAAGCAGTGGCATCATCATAGCTCACTGCAACCTCAAACTCTTGGGCTCCAGCAATCATCTTGTCTCAGCCTTTCAAGTAGCTGGGACTGCAAGCGTGCACTACCACGCCTGGCTGATTTTGCTGTTTTTTGTAGAGATGGAGTCTCACTCTTGCTCAGGCTGGTCTTGAACTCTCAGCCTCAAGCAATCCTCTTGCCTTCACCTCCCAAAGTGCTAGCATTACGGGTGCGAGCCACCCACCCCCAGCCTGAGAGTACAGTTCTAATAGGGTTCACTCCAGGACAGGAGTCCCACCTTTGGAAATTCTTTTGTGAAAGGGTGTAAGTTTAAAGTGGGAAAAGCTTTGAGCTAGGACTCATTCTCCCTGGGTTCTAGTTACGATTCTACCATTTTGGTAGCTGTGTGATGTTGGATACTCACTTAACTCTCCACCATGGCTCTCTCATCTGGAGCATGGGCTAATGTTGCTTATGTCTATCTCAGGGGTCAACCAAGCATGATAACATATGCAAAAATAGAGGAACTGTAGTGTGTTTTACGAATGAGTCATTATTGTTATTATTATCAAGTAAAATCATAAGAGTTTAAATGTATTATCTGGGAGGTATGATGCCCATTAAAATCTACTAAAATCTTAATATGCATAAACATATCAGATTAGCTAACCAACAACTTTAAATGACTATCTATTAAATACTATGTATTTGCTAATAGTACATAACACCACACACAGAATGATGATATAATGTGAATAACATGCCACAAGACTAAGGGAAGGGTCAAGTCTATGGCCCCTGCCCAGGTGGAAAGGTGACAGAGTCTGGCCCCAGCCAGACGCAGAGAGCAGCCATAGGGAGCAGGGGTGTAGGTAGGCTGCAGAAGAGATAAGCAGCGGATAAGCAGAAAATTACAGGAAATAAAGCTTCATTCTTATTCACCCTATCCCCTCCAAAAAAGGTGAGAACTTCTGCTACAGATGCAGAAGCATAAGCTCAGATGTGTTACTTGATTGTATCTCGGAGCCATTTTGCTGCTTTTCTAGATGTGCTGGCCTCTAACTATGGCTCTCTCCCGTGAGACCCCGGGAGCTTTCTGGACAAGCACTTCTTCCCATCAACCCTGCTCTGGGGAGACTGTAGTCAGCAGCACAATTCCTTAGACTTGTAAAGCTGTTTGAACTCACGGGGTTCTTTATGTACTGTACATCAACCATGTGAGGTAGGAATAGCTACAGTATTTTACAGGTGAGAATGTGGAATCTCTGAAGAGTCAGGTAATTCTCCAGGATCACATAATCAATAAAACCACAACTCAAACTTTGGGATCTAACCCTCTGTTCTTTTCCGTGTGCCAGCGTTTTCTGGAAACAGCACGTATGCGTGTGTGTATATGAGTGTGCATGCGTATAATATTACACTGCTAGAGTGAAAGCCAAGCGAAATTCCAGAGATTTCTCCCATCTCGAGGAAGTTTGGTATCTGTGTAGGGCCTGGTAACTTGAACCAAAAAAAATAAATGAATAAAAGTGAGTGCTAACCTTTGAGAAATAAAAGAAAATTACAAAGTACGATGCCAAGCAATATGTAATGCCTGTCAACAGGATTGTTAAAACTTACATTTCTTTGTGTTTGGCAAAGCCCGGTTCAACTGGATGACTTTGACGCCTACATTAAGGATATGGCCAAAGACTCTGACTATAAATTTTCTCTTCAGTTTGAGGTGAGTTGGAGAAAGCATTTCCTGCCTTCTGTAATGGGTGGAGCATGGGAATTTTGGGGGTTTGCATTGGGGTTGTTTCCCTGCTCACTGGCAGTGCTGGGATGTGGTTGTGTGACAGGTTGTGTAGCTGGCCTCAGGGTGCACACCTGCTGGTTCAAAGCAAGGGGCGTCAGGCCTTGGTGAGTAGCCAGGGCTCAGATGGAACCAACGCAGGGGAGGAGAGAGCGGACGCAGGTAGCGAGGTGAGCACAGGTGTAGGAGAAGCCATCACTGGAAACCAGAGAAATCGAGAGTACAGCGGGGAAAAGGCAATCTGAGGCGTGAAGCCTGAGACACAATTTCACTTTCAGGGGATTTTTAGTGTATTTCTCATCCTTCTTAGGCCACAGTATGGGTCAATGATGGACAAAACTGATCCCATGTTTCCCGGACACGTAAACAGCCTAGCTGGCTAGGGTTCTTTGAGCTTTAGGACTCCTGGCATTCTGTTTAATATTTTTTCATGCAGTTTTATTTTCTTTCCTTAGAAAAAATTGGGGAAAGAAAGTTACACATGATTTGTGCAGGAAAAAAAAAAAACTGCCAACACCCAGTTTTTTTCTGAATCGCACACATTTTTGTCCAAGACCACGCATCGGAGTGGTTGAAAATGAGGAAGTCTAGGATCTCGGCAGTGTGGGGAACATACCTGTTCCTTACTTTTTCTTCCCACGTATTTTACAGCTCATAACACAGATGGCCTCACATCCCTCAGGTTTCTACCAGTTTTTCCAGTGGCCAGTGATTCAGGGAAAAGGGAAAGATAAAGTGACTTCTCTTAATTCTGTAGGTTTTTTTTTTTTTTAAAAAAAAAAAAAAAAAAGCCTTTTAAGTGCTCTTTCCTGTTAAGGCAGCTGCTTTCTTCTCATTCTCCTTATTCATTTGTTCTTTCCTCTCATGGGCCAAGGACAGCTTTGGTCTGCGAAAAGCAGCAGTAGTCCTGGTGCAGATATACTCACAGGAGATTGAAGGGTGAGAAGAATCGTATACGTGACCAAGTACAAAGACCTTTAACTACCACCTGTGCCCTGAGACACTCCACACAGAGCCCGCTCAGTTACCCAGTGCGTGGAGGTACGCAGGAGAGACGCTGCCCCAAATGCTGTATCTCAGAAACCAGAAATTCAATGGAGATTGATGATGAGGATGACATTTCAGAAAATTATACCAAGGAAAATGAAAAGAGATTATTTTATAATGAAACATAAGCCGAAACGCTGAAAAAAAAATAGATGATTCTGATAATGGTGGTGAAGATTATGATGTAGCTACACTTTTCAACCTTATTAAAGCCACATCTTCTCTTAATTCTGTCAAGATTTTATGCCCTTGGTAGCACAGCTAGAATAATTACCTCTGCTGGGGACTCACCATTTATGGCATCAAACCCGAGTGCAGCTATTCCTGTGTTTTTGAATTGCATCATTATAAAAAAAAAAATTGCCTACATCATTTTCTAGTAAAAGAAAAGATTATTTTAGTTGTGAGTGAAAAAACATAACTCAAACTTGTTTAGACCAAAGGACAAGGGGACTTACTCAACGGATCGTAAGGTGTCTGGTATAATGAAAGGGAGGGCTGAGTAGCTGGACCACGAGGAGAGCAGGGGAGCAACTCGGTCTCGGGAATGACTGGAACCCAGGGCCAGAGGCCTGCAGGGTCCCTCTTTTTGTTTCTCATTTCTGCTTCTCTCTCTCTCTCCGCCTCACTTTCTTTCACTGCAAACCAACCTCTTTTTCATAGTGGAGAATGCGGCCAGCAACAACCTTTGCGTATCACATGCTTTTGTTTCCACGGTTTCCAAAGGGAACTATTGACTCTCTTTCTCGTTTGTACTTTGAATATTAACAGGGAAGGATTTTGATTGACTAGCCCGGGTCACGGTGCCCATTCAAACCAACCACAGCCAGGGAGGGGAGAATCACGCAAGCTCTCACTTATGTAACCAGGCAGCTAGATTAGCTACCCTGAGAAGGACAGCATTATTCCCCAACAAAGAGAGGGTGCTGGGAGAACCGAACAATAAGTGATTAGAATACTAGCCTTAAGTGCCAAAAAATATAAAAAGCAGAGTTGTAAATTTTATATGCTAAATGTTCAATTTATAACGTGTTAAGAGATTTTATACATTCATTGTATAAATGAATACATTTAGACTGATTTCATATGATTTATAAGGGAGTTAGGGATGCACTAAACTAGGAATCTAAAAATCTGGATTCTCACTTCCATTTTGCCATGAGTTAATATCGAAAAAATCATGTTTTCTCATCACCTCAGTTTCCTCATCTATAAAATGGGCAGGTTGAACTAGATCAATGGTTCTCAACTGGACAAGTGCCAGTCAGTCTCCTATAGGGAGTTTGGGAATGTGTGGGTTGTTATAATGGGTTGGGAGGATGGCACTAATCACATTTAATGGGAGAGGGACAGAGATGTTAAATGTCCTGCAATGAGTGGGACAGTCCCGCCCAACAAAGAGTTGACCCAGGCTATTAATGTTGCATGGAGAAATGTTGGATGAATGTGGGATGATGATACAACCAAGCTTCATAACCTGTGTGTATTAGTCAGGGTTCTCCAGAGAAAGCAATAGCGTATGGACATAGAACCAATAGGATGTATATAGAGAGATTTATTTCAAGGTTTATGCAATTGTGGGGGCTGCCAAGTCTGAAATCTGCAGGGCGGACCAGCAGGCCAAAGCCCCAGGGAAAAGCTGAGGTTGCAGTCCTGAGTCTGGTAGCAGGGGGACCTGTCTTTTCTCTTCAGGCCTTCATCTGATTGGATGAGGACCACTCACCTTAAGTAGGGCAATTTGCTTTCCTCACACTCTGCCAATTTACATGTTAATTGCTTCTTAAAAAAAAGCAAAAATACCTCTGCAGCAGCCTCTAGACTGGTGTTTGACCAAGCAATTGGGCTATAGAGCCTAGTTGATACATAAAATGACCCAGCACACCATAATTGAAAGTAGCATTTAATATTTGTATTTATTATGAGGATTTTTCCCCTACATCCTTATTATTAGAACACTGTTCGTCATATATGTAATTTATTTGGTGCCAGGTCCTGACATCGTGTACATGTTCAAGTGAGAAAATAAATACAACTTACTCTCTAGGAGTCTGTTTTAAGCCACAGGCTTAGACTGTGTGTTTTGGATGAGCATTTGCTCAAGCAGTGGCCCACCGGTCTGACTCACTTCCTTCTTCACTGGCCAGCCTCCAGGTATTGCCAATCCCAGCCCCACCCGGCCCCAGCATCCTCAGGTTCGATGTCAGGGTTTCCTCATTGACTTTCAAAGAAGCATTATGCTCTCATGCCTAATTTCAGCATGTATGTCAGACCTTTCACATGGAAGCCCTAAGATTTTCTTGAAATATGTTAATAGTTCACTGAAGCTCAAGAAAAAAAAAATGTTCCCGTCTCTACTGGAAACCCAAGAGGGTACTAAGGTGGCTGAATCAGCTGGGTCTAGCTAAATCTGCTTATTTGTTCTGTTTATATTAATGCTCGTACTTGTATACATTTTGATACTGACATTAAAAGATCACACTCACCCTGAGGAATTACATTTACAAGCATTATGCAGATTCAAACTAATGTCTAGATTTACATATATTATGAATACAGCTATAAGTTGTACATGAAGCTATATGAGTTGCTGATTTGTGTTTCCTGAATACATTTTTTTACTCTGCATCTGATTTTGAATCTGCTGGAAAGATTGATTGTCCTTCTGATGAAAACATACATCTTTTCTTAAGGAGATTTGGGACCCAAGATTTAAAATCAGTTCCTCATTTCTCACGTTTAATATGAGAAAGGTTGGAAGAACTGGACTTTATAGCTGAAATGTGAAAGCCCAGGAGACATACCACACAGTGCTCACTCTGCCACTAATTGCTGTGCTTTGTGATTAATCAGGATGCCAGTGAACGGCCTCCCCATCTTTGTTCAGAAATGTGTCTCCGAAGGTAAAAAAACCACAGTACTTGCCATGCAGTTCACAGGAGATGATCTTTGGCACTTTGGTATCTGGTAGGAGCTTTTACTTGCTATAGATCAAACCTCTTCTGTGAACACCATGGACACATTCCTTCTTCTCACTTGTTCCACACCTATGGACAAGTAGAAATCTAACTCTTCTGACTCTAATATCCAACCTAACCCAAGGCAAACACCAGAAGCAAACTATCACCTGCCACATTGTTACAAATTCTAAGACCAGAATGCAGTTTATTTTCTCCTCAGAAGATAATAGTGTAAGCTACTACGGGCTAAATTTTTGTGTCTCTCAAAATTCATATGTTGAGGCTCTAACCCCCAATGAGATAGTATTTAGAGATGGGGCCTTTGGAAAGTAATTGGTGTTACATGAGGTTATGAAGGTAGGGCCCTTATGGTGGGATTAATGCCTGTGTAAAAAGAGGCACCAGGGAGCTCTCTCTCTCTCTCTCTCTCTCTCTCTCTCTCTCTCTCTTTCCCAGAACACACACAAAGAAGAGGTCATGTGAGCACACAGTGAGATGCTGGCTGTCTAGAAGCCAAGACAAGAAGCCTGAGAATTAAATCTACTTTGTTGGCACCTTGATCTTGGATTTCCCAGCCTCCAGAGCTGTGAAAAATAAATGCCTGCTATTTAAACCATCACTCTATGGTATTTTGGTGTGGTAGCCCAAACAGACTAATAGAATGCATATGTTTGTGCTTTGCTTTTCGAGACTTGTATGCTTCAAACACAGCCAACAAAACATAGACTGCTATTGGGCTTGGGCGACCGTGTTCATTCCTAGAGCTGCCATAACAAATTACCACAATCTTGTTGGCTTAAAACCACAGAAATTTATTCTCACAGTTGTAGAGGCCAGAAGTCTAGAATCAAGGTATCAGGAGGGCCACACGAAGACTCTAGGGGAGAATCCTTCTTTGCCTTTTTAGGCTTCTGATGGCTGCAGGGGTTCCTTGGCTTGCAGCTGTGTAACTCTAATCTCTGCCCTCAACTTTATATGGCCTCTTCCTCTTCTCCAGGTGATCTCATCTCATGATCCTTAACTTAATTATATCTGCAAAGACTTTTTCTAAATTAATTCACATTCACAGGTTCTGGGAGTTAGGAAGGGGACATATCTTTTTAGGGACCACTATTCAATGCCCTACAGATGACTATGTGCCCTAGGGAAGAAAGATGATAAATTAGAAACAAAACTGACAAAAGAAAATTCAAAAATGATTTATGTTGGTTTCAGGCCATCACCCCATACTTTGCCTTCATGAAGATTTAAGCCAATGGAATTTCCATATGGTTGGAAAGAAAATAACTGCAAAGCTACTGAACTGGAAACTTACTATTTGATTTTCCACTCTGTGACAGGCTACATCACAAAGACCGCAGAGCATTTTGTGTTTACATGCAGTTCCTGCTTTGCTGCAATCCAACTTTGGCAATTTCCATTTACAGTGTTCAGCCAATTAAACCTCTTTTATCAACTTAGGGCATTTACAGCAGGGAGGCGACACACAATTAAAGTTCTATCAGTTAGTCAGCTTCCATATGTGCTCCAAGTCTCAGCCTCAATCTGTTTCCACGGTGTCTTTTGTATCTGAGACCTTTTCCTGTGGCTTATCAGTCTGTCCCCACAGGGGAATTGCGGGAGAGTTGTTGGTCTGTTAGCACAAATGGCAAAGGAGAAAGAATTCATGGAGTCAGCCAAAGCAAAACAAAGATTCATAGCAGAAGCATTTCACAATCATTATCAATAATGCTGCATTAGTATTGAGTTATTCCATTTGACAGTCACTATAAACCAGTGAGGAATGAAGAAATTATTAGCCTTATCTTAGAAATGATAAACTGATGTTAACAAGAATTGAACTACCTTTCCAAGACCATAAAATTTATAAGTGGTACACAAAAATAGGTGAGATATTTTGGCAAATTATCTATAAAGGCACTTTCTAGATGAGATAGATTTCCAAAATATTTTCAACAATGGAAGCATCATTTAAATAAGCTTATAGTTGCCAAAAGGAGCTGAGCTAACATTTAGTTGAAATTTGATAAAAATAAGTTTTATTTCTTACAAGAACAGTATAGTCAACCTTTGAAAACCCTTTAAAATGAAGCATTCGGTTATAAAGCAACACTGACAAGCTTCTGCCTAAACCCATTTGTCAACAAGATGGAAAAAAATTTTGTCTGAGATGAAAAAAAATTCTAATTTTGTGAGTTGAGGATCATACTTCACATAGTTTGTCTACAAGACTGACTTCAACTCAGGCCAAAGAATTTAAGATTATGTGGTCTTGAAGAGCCAAAAATGATGAGGAATCAAAGAAAGAGAGAAATCTGGGCCATTTAAGTCAGTTCATGCATGTTGACTACAGGCACGCAACCTGATGCCATTAAGCACAAGGGAAGTTGCCACCAAGGACCCTCTATTTGGAAGCAGCAGAAGACCCAAGAACTTAATTACTAAAGCATGTGCTTTGCAAAGAGCGCTTGGATCAAGACACAAAGGGCATGAAAAAGAGATTCCTATTCAATGTCTCAGAACATCATCAAATGTCTTCAACCCCTTTCAAAAGTGTTTAAAGACTCTCCAAAATTCTCCTCTCAGAGAAGTATTCCTCCAGCCTATGATTCCTTGAAATAATAATTGGGAGGAATTATGAAGAGGAAAATTTGTGCTCAATAATGCCATTCTATAAGTGTAAATAAAATGTATAGCAGGTGATTTCTCTACTGTCTCACTTAGTAGTCTTACAGAAAGATGCATACTGTTTAGGTAGTTAGTATAGATACATAGGTGTAGAGTATAGATGCCTACTATATAGGTAATTTGTAGATGGTTATAAATGCTGTTTACTGATACTTCTCTAAAATTTGGACAAGAATATAACTAGATCTGCTGTACCGGTTGTGCACTGTGCAACTCCACTGGTCTTCATTCGTGTAGACCACAATGTGAATGATGCCTCCAGGAACACAGATGACCTGACTACAGTCCCCCTGTTTCCTATAAGATACATAGCATAGCAATTTAGAAACCCCCTTTTCCCATAATATAAATTTTTTGAAGTCTGATGGTTGTTTATATAAAAATTTCCTATCTGTACACTTTCTGATAATGGGATTTGTAAGAGTACTGATACATGCAGGCAGATATTTGGATGTTCTTGTTCTCACTGAAGGATTTTCCCAGCTGCTGCTGATTCATCTTTGTTTTCGAAGATTCACTATCAAATCTTTAGTGCCTGTTAACCCTATGTTTTGTAACATGGAGATTGCTCCCTTCTCGTTGCTCCTCACTCTCTCTTGTATGTCTTTCTCTAAGGCTCATTGCTTACAAGCAAAAAAACCCCTACAGTTCTACATAGAATAGGAAATATTTATGCAAATTACATAAATTTAAGTTACCCTATTCCTCCAAAAATCTGAAAAGCATTTCTGTTTTCAAATCTTCCACACCCTAAGAGTTATGCACATGTTAATAGCTCTTACTTCTCCAAATGACCATTATCCTAGATATTTATGTGCTGTATTTTACAGCTATTACTGTAATAATGCCATATAAGAAACAATCCCAAAATCTCGGTGGCCTACAACATTTACTTTTTCCACTCATAGGTCTGTGGGACTTCTGGGGCAGTTCGTTTTAGGCTGCAGGCCAAGAGTCAGGTCTGCCCATGTGTCTCCTCATTCTGGGAGTAGCGCCTTTGCTGGGCATGTCCTTTTTTGGCAGAGCACAGACAAAAGAGGGCAAACCAAACCAAGCAAGTGCATCGAAGCTTCTGATTGGACTTGAGTTCTCCCAGGTTCATTGGCCAGAGCAAGTTGACAACAGTGGGGTGGAGAAATACACTCTACACCAAAGGAAGCTACTGCAACACTATATAGCAAAGGGCATGTTATGATTCTGTTACATGCAGGGAATGAAGAATAATCCAATGTGAACAATAAGTCTGTGTGAACAATAATTCCGTTCACACCATGCACAGAAATCTCAAATCCATTCTCTGTCTTTTGCAGGAGTTGAAATTGATTGGACTGGATATTCCACACTTTGCTGCAGATCTTCCACTGAATCGATGTAAAAACCGTTACACAAACATCCTACCGTGTAAGATGGTCGATAGTGCTGATCCTACTCGTGTCTCTTCAAGGTTGAAGGACTGTTAATGTAGATCAGTCGATTTCACCGATCCCTGCCCACACCCAGTTGTGGCCTGGACCTCTAGGCCATCTCTGAGATTGCATTCACCTCACTGCTATTTGATGTCATTGGATCCTATTATATGGAAGAAGATTTAATTAGTGTACTTTTAAATGAATTGTATCTGAAAAGAAAAGGCTGACCATTTGGCCCTTTGAAGATCAAAGAGTCTTAGCCAAATTAGGAGTCAGATAATTTGTGCTCTTATAAAATAATTCTAGTCAATTCGTTGACACTGGAGGGAGGTAAATAAAAAGAAAGTGCAGTGTATTAAAATGCCTTCTCTAACTTCTGGCAAATTATGTTGTTGCTTAGCATTTTGTGATAAAAAGCAACATCCAAGAGGGGAAAAAGTAATATAAAGTACTTACAGAACAATTAAAATGCATTTCAGTACAGATTTAACTTTCCTCTCTGCTACACTCTAGGTGAGCTGAGCAAGAATGGAAAAGTGGGAGGCTGAAAAAGCTCTAGAAAGGGAACTCTTTCTTGATGAAATTAGGTAGTCCTATCATAACATTTTACATCTGTACACAGTTCAGAATTTACTTCTCTCAATCAGTGTCCACCTACCAAAAATCCCTCGTGCATTTTCTCTTCTCTAGGTCTCCCAAAGGCAGTGAATTCTGTGGGTGTCCCAGGGTGAAATGGAAATCATGTATCTAGGCTACATTCTATAGCTTTCCACACAATCTCCCAGATATTTTAGTTCCTGTAAATATTCTGCACAATCCCTAAATGCCCTGGAGACAGTTCTTTCAAGAATAGAAGAGTTGGTGGGAAGAAAATAGTGGTTAGAAGATATTATGTACTTATTTAAACAAGAGATTGAGGAATGGCTAAGATATAAGACTAAAATAAACTGTCTACCTACACTGTCATTGACTGATGTGACTTGATATCGGACAGAGAGGGACAAGATCATTCTTCCTTCCACCCTGATGTTTAACATTTCTTTTCTCATTATTCTTTACAGATGATTTTAGCCGTGTAAGGTTAGTCTCCATGAATGAAGAGGAAGGTGCAGACTACATCAATGCCAACTATATTCCTGTAAGTAGAAAAACAGGCATCCCAACGCTGGCCCAGCCAGTGGGATACTATCAGGGCTATAAGTATGTGTCTAACAGTTAAAAAGGGACCCTTTCCCCACCCAGCTCAAACTCTAAAGAGCAGTTTCCATTATTCCATTTCAGAATAAAGAAGGGAGGGAATCCGTAGATTAGTAATGTTCAGATGTCTTTGTAAAGGACTAGTGAACGGGAAAGGAGAAATACTAAAGATCATTTTTTTGTGTGTTTAAATTTCAGTTTCAGCAAACAAACTCAAAGGGCTCCACCTGAGCACCTGTGCCTTTTAAATATCTATAACGAGAGTGGTTGTTGTCATAAAAAGGTGTGGATGTGATTTTCACAGGCTTCTGGAGAACTATGCTTAAAATCACACAGACCTTTATAGTCAGTTATTCTCATTGCCTCTTTGATGAACAAAGGAGAAAATGTTTCATAGGTGTGTGATCCTTTGCCAGTCTTATCACCAGTAAATTTTCAGTTTTTTCCCATTGGTGTGGAACAGGATTTGGTGTTGACAGTGGCTGGTTAGGTGATAACTGTGTCACTTATCTTTCAGGGCTACAACTCACCCCAGGAGTACATTGCCACCCAGGGCCCGCTGCCTGAAACCAGGAACGACTTCTGGAAGATGGTCCTCCAACAAAAGTCTCACATTATTGTTATGCTCACTCAATGTAACGAGAAAAGGAGGGTACGTCCCGAATGGGGCTGTTCCTACCTAGCAAAACTACCTCGCCACTGCCACTGATAACGTGCTCAGTGTGTAGCAGAAAATATTGTACTTACTTTATTTTCCACATTCACAACAGTCCTGTTCAGTCCTTTGGAGGAAAGTCCCTTTGTGTTCCCTAAGTGAGCACAAGCTTCATTTCTTCCCTAGCCTGTGTGTTTTAAAAGATTGTGTTATTCCAGGTGAAATGTGACCATTACTGGCCATTCACGGAGGAACCTATGGCTTACGGAGACATCACGGTAGAGATGATCTCAGAGGACGAGCAGGACGACTGGGCCTGTAGACACTTCCGGATCAACTATGTAAGTCACCAAGCAGGACGACAGGTGCTGTCCACACACTGACACCTCTACCGCTGCCACCCAGCAGGTGCCAGGAGACCAACCCACCACTGTGTAAAATAATGAGCACTTCAGGCTTTGCAATGCTGCTTCCTTCAAGAGAAAAAATCCACTTTTATTATAGTCATTTCCCATTTCCTCAAAGATGGTGTGGATGCAATGGTTGGCCTGAAGGGCCTGAGAAGATGCAATAAAAACTCTGCACTGGTCCACCTCAAATTAGCCCAGGGTAATGGAAGACGCAGTTATTCATTGCTTATCAGGTATGGCTGAGGAGGGAAGTGTTCTCATTACTTATATTAACCATATATGAGTATAATTGGGATATATAAGGCACACTTATTTTTAAAAAAAATTTTAATTTAAAATTTTTATTTTATTTTCTTTTTAGAGACAGGGGTCTTACTCTGTCACCCAGAGTGGAGTACAGTGGCACAATCATAGTTCACTGCAACCTTGAACTCCTGGGCTCAAGCGATCCTCCCTTCTCAGCCTCCAGAGTTGCTGGGACTACAGGCATGATCTACCACACCCGACTATGTTTTAAATTAAACACTTAAACCTTGATTTAGTAGTTTGGGTTTCATTTGATCTATTTTTCCTTATTTTGTTCTGGTTTGGTTTTTCATTATTTGAAAAGTACTTCTCAGCCTTATTAATCATGGTTCTGTATCTCTCCTGAAGTGCTGTTGATTTCTGATTGTTAAAATATAAAAAAAAAAAAAAAAGTCTATTTTTCTCGCAAGGCCTGCTACCTCTCAGATGGCAAGTCTTTGAGCACATGCGGAGTGTTCTGTGCCAGGCTTAGGTGCTAACATCAACCGAAGTCACCCCTTCTGCCTATAGGATATAGGAGACAGTTTTTACTAGTATTCTCTACTTTGAATGTGCCCTCTAACGAGGACAAAATTTAATAGGAAAGTCCTCATTGGGATGTTCTTCCCTGCTTAGAAACTCTTCCTGATAGTGTAGACCAAGAGACGGCAAACTGCGGCCTATGGACCCCCCAAATTGACCCGCTGCCTGTTTTGTAAAACCTATGAGCTAAGAATACTTTTTACATTTTTAAATGATTGAAAAAATGTTTAAGTATTTAATACAAAATATTATATGTAAATTATGTGAACTTCAAATTTCAGTGTCCATAAATAACATTTTCTTAGAACACATCCCACATTTGTATTTTTGTTGTTTTTTTTGTTTGTTTTTTGTTGAGACAAAGTCTCACTTTGTTGACCAGACTAGAGTGCCGTGGCATCAGCCTAGCTCAGAGCAACCTCAAACTCCTGGGCTCTAGCGATCCTCCTGCCTCAGCCTCCTGAGTAGCTGGGACTACAGGCATGCGCCACCATGCCCGGCTAATTTTTTTCTGTATATATATATATATATTTTTTTTTTTTTTTTTTAGTTGTCCGGGTAATTTGTTTCTATTTTTTTAGTAGAGATGGGGTCTCACTCTTGCTCAAGCTGGTCTTGAACTCCTGAACTCAAATAATCTGCCCACCTTGGCCTCCCAGAGTGCTAGGATTACAGGTGTGAGCCACCGCGCCTGGCCCACATCCCACATTTTTGTGCATATTGTTCATGACTGCTTTTGTGTTACATTAAGCTTGAGTAAGTGGCAACCAAAACTATATGACCCACGATCTGAGCCTAGTGCAGCGGTTCATGCCTATAATCACTGGGAGGCCAAGGCGGAAGAATCGCTTGAGGTCAGGAGTTCAAGACCAGCCCTGACAACACAGTGAGACCCCATCTCTATAGAAATTTAAAAAGTTAGCCAGGTATGGTGACACACACCTGTAGTCCTAGCTACTTGGGTGGCTGAGGTGGGAGGATCACTTGGGCCCAGGAGTTCAAGACTTCAGTGAGCTATGATGGTGCCACTGTACTCCAGCCTGGGTGTGTGACTCTGTCTCTAAAATAAATAAATAAATAAACAAACAAATATATTTACTATCTGGCCCTTTGTAGGAAAAGTTTACTGATCCTTATTATACACAATGGAAACAAAGATTGTCCATATCAATAGAACATAAGAACTCAGTAACTACCCATTCAGTGATATTTACAAGAGATAAATCACTTCTTCACTACTGGTGGTTAACAATGGCTTTTACTACAAGAAAATTTAGGTAACTCACAGGAATGCCTGTGCCGTACTGTGTTTCATCCTGCTCCATTCCTTTGAAATGCAGATTTCCTCCTTGTTCCCCAGGCACGTTTCTACTCAAGCAGAGTTTCAGCCCAAGCATTGCCTCCTTTGTGGCACCTTCCTTGGACTCAGAGACCATTAGACATTTTCTCCTTTGGAGTAGAGTCTCACGTAGACTGTGCTATCACAGCACACTTTAGATGGTTGCAGTTCTCCCTCTTCATTTCTGCCGGCCCCTGTATTACTGTGAGTTTCGGCAGCAAGTATTTTGTCTTTGTAGAATGAATAAGTCAGTGAATAAACGAAATATTTCAAAAACAATAAAGCCCTTGTAAAGTACCAACAGACTTACCATCAGAGAACATATTTGACAATCTAAATGCCGTTTGAACTCTGCTTTCTTTCTTGGCTATTTCAGTTAGAAAGCCAGTGCAAATTGCTAGACAAACAGAAAAAATATTTCCCTGGGTTTGTATCTAGAAGAAAAAAAAAATTGCCAAGCATAAATTAGGGTCTGTTCCCATGCCTAGTCCTTTGACAGGGAAGAGTCATGTAGATTATTGTATGGTCAATACTATGCTTCTTGTCCTTGGTCTTAAATGATGACTTATCTTTCAATGACAACCATTTGAAGGGCTGAAAAATTGAAACATTGAATAATAGCATTTGCTTGTAAGGCATTTACACAGTAGCTACAAGCATCTAGTATCACAGTGCCGCCTTTTGGCCATAAGCATCCAGAATCTAAATTTTAAGTTCCTTCTACAATGAAAGCTAAATTGCCCAAAGAACATTGAACTGTAGTAATGAATATATTTTTTATTTGTTTCATTTTTTCGTTTATACCCTTCTTTATTCCTTTCACATTGCTATGTAAAATTTTTCCAAGTATAAAAGCATAAACTTACATAAATAAGGAAAGATTTTCAGGGTAAGAGAAATTTGAAAATGGATAAGATGAAAACCAGAAGAGTTTTCTTATTTAACAAGAAAGGAGGGCCAGGCACGGTGGCTTACTCCTGTAATCCTAGCACTCTGGGAGGCCGAGGCGGGTGGGTCGCCTAAGCTCAGGAGTTCAAGACCAGCCTGCACAAGAGCGAGATCCCATCTCTATTAAAAAATACAAAAATTAGCTGGGCATTGTGGTGCGCACCTATAGTCCCAGCCACTAAGGAGGCTGAGACAGGAGGATGGCTTGAGCCCAGGAGTTTGAGGCTGCAGCGAGCTATGCTGACACTACTGCATTCTACCCAGGGCAACAGAGCAAGACTCTGTCTCCGAAAAAAGTACAACTTGTCATTTTCTAACACTTGACACTAGGCATGAACTGAGTAGTAATAATAATATCTAATACATACCATCCTTCAGGAACATGATCACAATCTGCACAACCACCCTTATTATAGGTACCATTAAGCCGCTTTTAGATATGCGAAAACTGAAGCTCAGTGAGTTGGGTCCCTGGGTATCAAAGGCCAAGACAGGGGTTCTCATGTAAGTGATTTTTTTGAAAGTGTGTTCTTGGGTAAGACTCATAAGGGAGCAAGGGAAGCAGAAGAAGACAGGGAGGAAGCCCTACACACCTGTGGGTTCAGCTGAAGTCTGACTTCTGCCAGATCCCACAGACAGGGCTGGGGGGCGTGAACAGCACCAGGCAGTTGTCCCAGTCTGACAGAAGAGGTTGGATTTTTTTACCCTGGTATTGGTTGGTCATTAGCTGCCAGCTGCCCTCAGCAGGAGAACACAACCTCTTAAGTTTCCTAGCGAGGCAGCCCCCTGCCCTGGAGGGCAAGTATGAGGAGCAGGGTGCTGCTCTGCTGTTGGCACCTGGGAGAGGGGTGCCCCAGGCTGGCAAAGGGGGTTTAAGTAGGGCACCAACAGCACCTTTGACAATGTTTAACTCATTGGCCAAAGCTGATGCAGCTTCGAAATGACAGAGCCAGGATGCAAACCCTGATCTGCTTAAGCTCTTGTCCTTAACTACACAGGCACAGATCAGCCTGTCTATCCTACTATTTGAAGCTTTATACAATTAGTATTTCTTTTTTTCAGGACTGCCTTTGCACCAGATTCAGTGCTAAGAGCTGGATAGGGAAGTGTACTAAGCAGGAGTGGAACGTGGCTCTACCATTAACTTGTGATCGCCATGGACCTGGACCATCCTGACAGTGGGCTGTGAGAATAACGCTTCTTTGTGTCTTTTTCCCTAAAGGCTGATGAAATGCAGGACGTGATGCATTTTAACTACACCGCGTGGCCTGATCACGGTGTGCCCACGGCAAACGCTGCAGAAAGTATCCTGCAGTTTGTGCACATGGTCCGCCAGCAAGCTACCAGGAGCAAAGGCCCCATGATCATTCACTGCAGGTAACCTCATCTAATGCATTTTGGGTTAAACATGACGGGTGCTTTTTACAAAGAAAATAGCCCACCATTCCATAAACTCCTGCTCGATTCAATCGACAATTAAATGAATTATGATTTTTGAAAAATCTGTGATTAATCGATCTCATTACTATGTACAGTATTTACTTATATTATGGCTATTTTATATGTACAGCCTATGAGATATATATTATTATTCCCATTTTAATGCAAAAATACAGAGGAGAGGTTAAGGGATTCACACAAGTTCATGCAACTAGAACTGCGAGGAGTTAGTGTTCAAATTCAGGCACAGCAATCTCCAAAGGCCAAGCCCTTAAGTACTTTGTGTGAGATTATCTTACTCCATCAAGAATCCTGAGTAGTTATAACATGAACAAATACAAAGTCAAATTATAAACAGCTGATCGCAGTTTGAAATAATATAATAGACATAAAAGCCAGAAGAGGTAAAGAAAAAAACAAAAATATGCAACTTATTAAGATTAACATTTGCTATGGTTGATCTTCAGAATTGTCTCTAACTTTTTAGACTGCTGGAATGAAGGGGATATCTGATCGACTACATTACAAAAAATCAAAGTCCACACTAATTCCTTGCGGGAAGAGTCATCTTTAAATTTAATCTTTTCTTCCTACCAAGTGAACAAAGCTACATCAAAATCCATCTCTGTGATACAATATTACTGTAAAATTTTAATGCAACCTCAAAGGAGTAAAGAACATAAATATGCTCTGATTTTATATCAGAAAAAGAAGTGGAATGAAGATATTAAGGGAAGCACTGGCAGCCATGCCAACCTTAGCAAATGAGTCTGTAATCCCAGGTCTGGCACCTTGACCTTTGTGAATTAGAACAGTTATGGCGTGTGAGGGCACATGCATGTGTGTTTGCATGTGTGTGTAAAGTATGTGTCTCCCTGAAAAGAAAAATGCTTCATAAGCTACTAAGTTTCCATTTAGGGAGGGTATCATTGCTGTCAATCCACCTTAGGCATTTGCAGGTTTAAAACTGTGCTTTAGCAGATGATATTGTCCTTTTTCAAAATAATTCTTTCCAAGCACAGAATAAAAAGCCTGGGGTCAAACTCATGGCTCCCTTTCAGGGCAGAGAGCAGGTGCAGTCCTGGATATGACTTTACAGGTGCTCACCCAGTGGCAGATTGTTTTGTCTGAGAAATCCGGG
The DNA here is from genome assembly GCA_963574885.1 of Lepilemur ruficaudatus. Lineage (NCBI taxonomy): Eukaryota > Metazoa > Chordata > Mammalia > Primates > Lepilemuridae > Lepilemur > Lepilemur ruficaudatus. The sequence continues at coordinate 21,250 of CAUYRT010082267.1, read as the reverse complement.
GAGGCAATTGTTACCTAGCAGAAAAAGCAAATTGGGCTCTCAACTCAAGGTTTTTTGTGTTGGGTTTTTCTAGTAAATTTTGCATATAAATTGGCTTCAACTTTCTCTTTCCCATAATTTCATCATAATTCAGAGAACAGAGCCAGGCTAAGCTCTTCAGTCTAAGAATGATTGGAAGAAAGGAAGAGGTGACTAATGTGTGGAACTAGGGGCTGTTGTGGATGGGTGGCCAGCCCTTGCCAATCCACTTCTACCTGTGCTCTGAGCACTGGGATTTGGGGACTAGAGGAGACGGGGTCCAGATATTTAATTTGATTTTAAGGCAGATATCTCAAAGATTCCTGGGGGATTGAAGCAGGCCAAGGACTCACTGGAAGGGCACATGTGACATGAGGAAGGTCTGGGATGGTGAACTGAACTTGGGGTTGAAGACACACAAATCTCTGTGGCCCAGAGCTAGAGTTAGAGTGTGGGCCTCTCTACTAAACTTTTGAGCTGGGTGTAAGGACTTAACTCTGAGGCTATTCAAAAGATGGGGCATTGTTTATTGCATCAGCTCTCTGAGGGCAGGAACCAACCCATCAAGGTACTCAATATGGAATGGTTACTTTTCTCAGGAAGCAGAGAGCGCGGAAAAGGGTGTGGCCAAGGCAGTGCAAACCCACATCTCAGGAATGTAGCAGAGAGTTAGAAACATGACGTTAGAAGAAACACCAACCAAAACAGCATACTTAAAAATCAGTTAAGTGGAAAATATTGTCAGGAGTTTAGTCTCTTTTTTCACAATTGTCCTACCTATAGATTTTTAGAACTCGCCAATTAATTTTCAATGGTGACGGAGCCCGGAGTAATGTGCTGTCTGAACATTCTCTTGCAGCGCTGGAGTGGGACGGACGGGCACATTCATTGCCCTGGACAGGCTCCTGCAGCACATCCGGGATCATGAGTTTGTTGACATCTTAGGGCTGGTGTCAGAAATGAGGTCCTACCGGATGTCTATGGTACAGACAGAGGTAGGAGAATAATCAATATGTCTTTTTTAATCTGCCCTGGACTGAAAAATTTACCATTATTCAACCTCATGCCTCAAAACAATTGTCTCAAAATTTTTTTGCATCTGCCTTTCCCAATTTCTTATTGTCTATGTTCAAACTGCTGATATTAGCCACTAGAAATCCATTAGTGTGTAGTGATTACACTTTTATTGACATTATATGCCTTTCAGGAATCCAGAGCACATGGGTGGGTCTGTGATAGAGTAAAATCTCTTTGAACAGGCTGAGAGTTAGGGGCAGGTGACAGCCATTCTGGGTAAATGCCACCCATTGGAGACTGTAGAACTGATGCAATTTCATTCTTATTTGAAATGCTGGATTTGATTTAATAAATGTGTCATTAGTTTGTCTTCCATGTGACTCTGCTTCAAATCACTTTTTAAAAATTGTTTTAGATTTTTATTTCCTTAGAGACGGGGGGGGTCTCGAACCCTGGGCTCAAGCAATCCTCCTGCCTCAGCCTCCAGAGCAGTTGGGATTACAAGTGTGCACCACCATGCCCGACCCAATTCACTTTTGATGATGATCATGGGTTGAATTTGTCCCTTTTATGATTTTAAAGATTCCCAGTCCCCAACCTACCCAGACTGCCAGTTCCTTCATCTAAATGGATGGATTTATTATTGCAACAACATGGGAGCATCCCCAGAAATACCTAGCAGTGTTATATGCTCCGTCTTCCTCTTCTCGCCCACATCCTCTTTCCCCTGAAGCCTCAGGGTGCACTCAGTCTGACGTGACAGCCTCAGGTGATGCTGGCAGACAACATCGCTCGCCAGAGCAGCTGCGGGCGTGCACCTACGTGGGCGCAAAAACCCATGTACAATAGCTTATTTGTGAGCCTCGTCACCCAGCCATACTTGCGACTTCCTAGCTTCAGGTGTACAGTTATCCTTTTTCTCAAGGAGTGCGTGTGGGAGGAACACGTGTGGAGTAGAACACACCTGGCCGGACCTCTACCTGGCCGGACCGCTACCGCGATGAAAAACACGCCTGGGTCTTCCTCATGCTTTTCCGACCCAGCACCGCTAGGTGTCAGCATAACCCCGAGGCCTCGAGTCATGGCGGCCGTCTCAGTTCTCCAGGGTTTTTCTCCTCTCCCACCCTTTTTACTTTTCTTTCCCACTCCCCATTCCCGTCTGACCGAGGCTTGGCGCAGCCGGTCCAGTGTATTTATTTCTGAGCTGTAGCAGAATCGTACCAGTTTGGAAAGAGTCACTCTTCAGGTTCAGATGTCTCATTGATAATTAGGAAGCGAGTCATTTATTTCTTGCCTCCTTTCCTTGAGCTACCTCCCAATCCTGCTGCCTCCTAATTTACTGTTGTGGGGACATGACCGTCTCCTTGTTACCTTAAGTTTACAATGCCTGGTTTCCCAGAGAAGCCCACTACTTAATGCTTAAACGGCGCTTTATTAATCAATTCATATTTTGGTTTTTACTTCCATAAATTCACATCCTGATACTTGACCAAAAACTCCCTGTTATGTGTATGAATCCCCAAGCTATAAAGGGCCACACCTTATTTTAAGTGTTTCGAATTTGATGAATTGTCTGCCCCTTTCACTTAATTTATACCTTTTAAAACTTCACAGACTTTAACTACGGCCTGTCTGCTTTTGACTTTTCCCTACTACAGAGTCTTAATCTCTTTCACAGGCAGACTCTCCATCCCATTTTTAGCTCCATTATATTTCTTCAGGTGGGGGAATCACACAAAACTGGAGCAACCACCGTGTGGTTTTCTGCAAAGCCAAGAAAATGTTTTGTTTTCTCCGTAACTTTCTCTGGTGGTTTCACTTGTTCATGGAGACATTTTATGTTGACAGCTTCACGGACACAGTCTTTTTAAAGTATGATACCCTTTCCCTGAACTCTCCTGGGGAGTTCAAAGGCAGCAAAGAGGTCCCCTGGGTTACTTACTTTTCCCAGCTGTTCTAGTTTGACCCTGGAGTTCCGCGCAATTGTGATGGATGCTTCCAGCTCCAGTTATTTATTTGTGTCTGTTTTGTTAGTCGTATCTAGAACATCTTGTTCACTTACCTTTATTTTTCTTGTTCCTCTGCTTTCTATGGTTCTACCTATATTTTCAATACAGGTTGATTTCCCTAACATTCTCTTTAAGCCCATTCACATGCAAATCCTGCTGCCTTCTAAGATACTAAAGTTAATAAGCAAAGAACGAAGTAAAAAAAAAATATGATTCTTTCCACATTTATCATCCCAGAGTACCCCTTTGGCACTAATGGTTTGCAAGAAGGCAGATTGATTCTGCAGTTGAGTTCTGTCTTTATGTATATGATCAACCCATGAATTATATACTATATTTCCTCCCATCGCTCATATTTAATTTTCCAATTTTCTCTACATTGCCTTGATTTCCTCACTCTACCCCATGTCCCAAAATAGCAGAAGTAACTGATTAAATCAGTACTGACTTCAGGTGCAGATTTTAGGGTCCTGACAACATGCTGCCTGGATCGCGTGGGGACCTGCCCTCCTTCTCTTCCTCACCTGGCCAGACACACTTCATGGGCTTCTCCACACAAGTAGAGGGGTAGTTAGGGAGAGTGCCAGCTCCTGGGAGAAGGCCTGGGTCTCAGCTTTGCTACTGCACGAATCATGTCACCTCTCAGAGTTTCCATTTCTCATCTGTAAAATATGAATGGCAACTTTCACACAGTGTTGTAAATTAGACATCATATGAAGCAATATAATCTAGATAAGTGCTTTGAAACTGTCAAGTGCTGCAGTTCAGTTTCGTTCATCTCTGTTGTGTTCTCTTCTATTTTTATTAAGTATTTGGTTTGCTTTTCCTCTAATAGCCTTTCCCTGGAGGTCAGTTGGGGCTTTGCTTTGAGCAGCCTGTCCTCCTGATGGGCAGCTTAGATTTCTCAGGGATGTAAATAGTCTTTTATTTACTTTTCCTGTGGTCCTTTCTTTTTTATTTTCTTTTCTTCTTTTTTTTTTTTACACAAAGTTTGGCCACTGAGTAGAGTGGATTGAAAGTCCACCCATGTCCAGCCTTATCTATTCCCAGTGTTAACATAACACCAGAAACAATGGATTGACATGTGATGATCAGAAAGGGTTACTGCTGTGATACTATCACAACAAAAGGGAATATGTTTTCTCCAAACCTTGTTGAAAAATACAGGTTGGAAGCACCATTTTATTTTTTGTATAAAGTTGTTATACAAGAAGTTTCTTAAAATCCGGTGGCTATCTTCACTGGATCTTATTTAGAGGTTATTTCTGATAGTATTATTTATAGAGAAACTCTGGGAAATAAAGAAAAAGAAGAAAGACCATGAAATTACCTTTATTTCATGGCACAAAGACATATTTTGGTGATGACATCTTGGCTTTCATTCAAGTATATCTTTTACATAATTATGCTCATGTGCTCTCTCTATATGTGTGTGTGTACATACATATATGTATTTTTACATCCTAATTTTCCACTTACCATTTTACTATGTACCCTGTATGTTATCAGAAATTGCCTAAAATTCTATAAAGCCCATTTAAATTCTTGACTAATGTTTCATTATAGATATATCATTTCTTACTTTAACCAGTCTCCTTTTTAATAGAACACTAAATTGGATTCCTTTCTTCTTGTTACTATTATCTGTGTCCACTTCATTTATTAGCACTTTATAAATTCTGTCTCCACCAATGACAGGTGAAAATGATCACTTTAACAAACTCAAGTCATCATTGAATGTTATTTTTTCCCCTTTAGCTTTGTTCACTTTGTAGATAAAAAATAATTGTTTTAATTTATATTTTTTGTACCTTGGACACTTTTGCATGTTTTAATATTTCCTCAGTTTACTTCAAAAATTATTTAACAAGCATAAACTAAATGCTAGTCATGAGGAATAAAAAGGCACAGTCCCTGCCTTCCAGGGATATTTGGTCTAGTGGTTCGTTACTTTACTTTTTTGTCTATTTGTATGTCACTGACTTGAATGGATTTCTAACTAAAGTAAAGGCATCAATATTTTGTTATGATTCTAGAAAATATTTTTCTCTCCCAGTTTCTGATTTGCCCTTCCTTTTATTGTTTTTATCTTTTCTTCATACAGTAGTTTGAATTTTTTATTTGTGATTTGTTTCATGGCTATTAATTTTATAAATTTCTTTCCTAAAGTAATTAGAGGAATTAACCTATAGTTTCCTCTATATTTTTTAATGGCTTAATTCGTTAAACTTCCTGGAATTTAGCTCTGTGTATGAGGAGGAGATACATTATCTTTTTTCAAAATAGCCCCATGATTTGATTGAATAGTTATTGCTTTTAGTATTAAGTTGTATGGTATAATGCACAGCATGGTGAATATACTTAATAATACTGTATTATAGGCTTGAAATTTGCTAAGAGAGTAGATCTTAAGTGTTCTCATCATACAAAAAATATGGTAACTGAGGTGATAGATGTGTTAATTTGATTGTGATAATCATTTCATAATGTATATGTATATAAAATCATCAGATCACATACCTTAAATATATATGGTTTTTCAAAACTCCTGTGCTGATCAGTAGTGGGATCGTGCCTGTGAATAGACACTGTACTCCAGCCTGGGCAACATATTAAGACCACACCTCTAAAAAAAATTTTTTTTAATTTTTAAAAGATATTAAAAAAGAGAAAAAACATATATATAGTTTTTATTATACCTAAATAAAGCTAGGAAAAAATCATTTCACTGGTAAAAAAAAAAAAAGTAATAACGTTCTAAGCTCTTATTAATCAAAATACTTTTACGGTTGATTTTCTTGGATTTTCTAGTTATAAAATTATGTCTCTGTAAATGAAAATGATTTCTTTTTACACATGATGTTGATTATTAGAACTGTCATAGTGTTAAAATATTACATCTTTGCACATATCTGCACAAAAATATATTGCTCTGAAATATATTTGTGTCTTTTGCCCCAGGAGCAGTACATTTTTATCCATCAGTGTGTGCAACTGATGTGGATGAAGAAGAAGCAACAGTTCTGCATCAGTGATGTCATATATGAGAACGTCACCAAGTCCTAGTTCAGAATCTGGAACAGTAAGTAGGGAAGAGCTCATGATGGCTGCTCTGTCTTAGAACAATGGGAGGAGACGTGATGGGATAGGACAGGTGGCAGAAATAGTCATTTGTATTGACTCTGATTTCACATGAGTATTTCTGCCCAACTCCTGGCCCTACAGGAGTGGTCACAGGGAAAAACAAATACCATAGCAGATCTTTGCACTTCAGTGCACGTTGGTTGGTAGTCTCAACAAACAGGAGCTTCCGCAACTCATGATGATTTGACCTCCATTCCCTCCACTCAGAACCTTAAATTATTCTGATATTAAATCTGTGCTTGCAATATCAGAGTACTACCATCCAAGTCTATCTATGTAGATATTTTGTGCAAATATTTTATGAATTACCTGGGGTTCCAAAGAAGACATGAGGTGGAATGGACACCCCAAAAAGAAAAACAATATTAATAATAGAGTGTCAGGACTGCAAAGTCTGAAAATGCCTTGATCTCATTCATTTTGTGAGCACTAACTTGAGAGCTTCAGGAAAACATTAGTAATATAATCAATGCCTTGTACTCAAATTTTGACTAGGAGATCAGATTTTGGAGGTGTAAAGTAATCTTGGCAGAGGTAATAAATAATCTGCCCATTTAGCTCAGTGTAGAGTGTCTGAATCTACTGGGGAGGGGCAAGGGAAGCCATCGACAAGGAGGGAAGAGGACAGCGGTGCATTATGGGAGAAATATGGAAGTCTGGGAAGCATCTGGCCCAATAGTGGGTAGCAGGATGGGATTAGCATTGCACCTCTATCTACATCCATCAAGAAAGAGAGATGGAGAGTATGAGGGGGCAGGGAGGAAAAAGAATAAGGAAAGACAGAAAGAGACATTTGCAGAGAGGGAAAGACCTTAAGACTCATAGAAAAGAGGAGTCACACAAAGAATGATGCACAGATAAACCCACACCCACGTGGGCTGAGGGATTGGGTATCATGAGCGCCATGGTAGGGAAGGAGGGGTTTGCCAATGTCCTAGGCTGCTTACTGTCTTTCTCTTTCTCATTCACAGGAGAGGACAGGATGTGCACCCATCCTCCCTTGCTTCCAGATTTTTGGAGGGAGGGGCCCTGCTAGTCATTTTGCTAAAAAGAGCCCTTCCTTTGTAGTATGTGGCCAAGGAGATAATTTATCTCACAGAAGCACCGGGAAGACTTAGCCTTAAAGAGCCTACAGTGTCTTTTGGACTCTTTCACTTCGGGACATTTCATAACGGACCAAATTCAACAGAACACCAGAAAGGTCAAGACGCTCTGCAAAGGGCAGGAAGTACAGCACTTCCGAAGAGTTTAGTTGGCCCTTTGCTCATTGGGCTGAGTTATTTTGTTTTTAGTTTTTTTAAGTGCAATAATTTTTGTATGTGTGTGATTTTATCAGAAAGTTGAATTGTCTTCTGCTCACACTATTGATCAACCCCATAGTCCAGGAAGGAATAGGCATTGTTAGCATCAGATTATACCTCATCATTAAAAAGAGGCATGGCCACACAAAGAAATCATAATTCTACTTCAATTGAACCAGCACTGCCTGTATTCCGACATTATTGGATCAGGCATGGGGAGTGTGGATGGGGAAGAGAGGGGTTCTACCTACAGATTGACTGTGTATCTTTTCTTATTCCAAATATGAAAAGCTGTAATTCAACTTCAAAGTAGAGTAGAAAAAATATTTGTCTTAATTGTTCTAGTTCTTGATGGTTTTCTTCCTTATTAACAGTTGGGTGTTTCTTCCTTGGCCCTTTTGGACTAATGTCATTGTCCTTGTTCTTTTTCAAGAAACCAGATCTGTTTCAGAAGAATTTCATGTCTGACTCTTTAAACTCCTTTGCTGTCTGAGCAATCTTGGTGCCTAGACTTTGCATTCCTTTTTCTGTTGACCTGCATACATATGAGAGCTATTTCTTTCAGAACTACTGGCTGTGAAACCGCACTTTCTTTCCCCTAAAGAGCTGGGAGTTTATGAAGTTACAGCAATGAACTACAGCATGCTAGAACAATTATTTGGCTACATTTTCTTTTGTAATATTGTCAAGCCTCTCTATGGATTACCATAGAGACTTCTTTTTGTTTTGTTTCCTTTTTGGTTGTCAGTTTCATTTTAACCAGTGTAACGAGTAACATTTTATTCTTCGGATTTTGTGTAAGTGCAGTACATGCTTGTGTATTGTGACATGAATGCTGTCAAAATGGACATTGATGGCATTGTGAAGCCTGTTACTTTGTGTCGCTTCCTGAGAAATATGAGGTGATGGGTATGGGTATACAAAGGAAAACACTTGGAGTCGAAAGTAAACACAAGCTGGCTGCTTCTCTGTGACAACGTGGCTTTTGTGACCCTTCCTGTGTGTGCTTCCAGAGGGCTTCGCTCCTCCCTGCACCTGATCACTGCCCCTTCCCCTGGCTTCCCTCCGATCCTGATCGTCTTCCTGAAGCCATGCATATAGGATCAGCTTAATATTTTATCAGTGACCTTAGTGATGGTGCAGGATGCCAAATGAACAGCTCTGCACCCCACCGTCTCTTGTCACTGAGAAGGCCTGGCCACGGCAGACCTTGGCAAAGTTCCTTTGCAAGATCTGGCCAGCAAGTCTTTGTTTCACCTTGCAGGGTGAATGGCAGAGGATGTCCACACCCTGCAGGTTAACAGCTTGGGCTCCTCAGGCATTGTCAGTTTTTGCTCTTTTCCTCCCCTTCTTGCATCCCGGCTACCACCTCCTCTTCTCACCCTCACTCCTTTATTTCCCTTCTTGGACATTTTAGTAATGCATCATGCCATCCTCAGGAACAAACAGTGTTCACAAAAGGTGACAAACGGATGTATGACATTCTTAGATTTTTACACATGGACAGTCAGGAGTGAATTGTGCAACCTCGGAAGAGTCAGTGGGTAAAAGCTGAAACACATTTCCAACTCAGCCACCCAGAAGCACACTAAAGTTTCGTAGCCTGGAACAGTACTTCCTATGAAACAAAGCACTTCATAAATATTTCATGTTTTTCTTGAGCACCCCTCCTAGGTAGGGATCAAATAGTGCCAGATCAATTTTCCCAAAAGGAAAGATGAAGTATCCAGAGTTTAGACTGATGACTAAGAATTGAGACTACAGAAAGATTACACCAAAGTACTTTTCCAGATCATTCCTTCAGGGATCTGTGCAGTTATCACTGTTCATTGCAATACTGGTGCTCCTCAGCCGTAGAGCTTATGGTGGGAAAGGCATCCATCTATCAAAAGACCTGGGCATCGATCCTGAAAATGACTTCAGAACTTATCTCAGCTGAGTTTGAGTTAATAAACTATAGAATGATCTAATAATAACTCCGTGTTTTGCACGCAGGAAGAATATCAGATATGATAATTCACCCAAAGGTGTTTTGTATTTTGTCCTTTCATGTACCTTAAGATTGCTCTAACCAGCTGTTTCCACCCTAGGACACAACTTTTTTAAGCATTGAGAAGGGAGGCTTCCAGAGCCTCTGTATCATTAATTAAGATTTTTTTTAAAAAATCATTTGAGTAGTGCTTTGTACTCAATGAACACAGAGGCATTAGCACATGCGATTCATAACAGCCTGTATCATACTCTGACTCCGCAGGGAAGAAGGGGAAAGGCAACACATGTAACCTAAACATTTATACCCCCATAATATGCTGAAATTAAAAAAAATGCATATTACAAAAAAAAAAACTTCAGAATTACAAAATAGTCAGCTTTGAATGCTACTGAGATCAAATTCCTTGGCTGCAAAAGACAATTTATGAAGTTAATTGAGAAATTACCATTAGGGTCTAATTTATAAAGTTAATAGTTAACATCAATATATCAATTACTATACATTATATGATTTTATTTAACTTGAAAAGAAAAGAAAGAGTGATAGATGACAATATCTTTGTGGACAGCATTTTAATTCAGGGTCTGCAATTTCCCACCACAAAGACAACATTGACTCCAAAATTGAAAATTAGAAAAGTGACCAGGAATTTTTTTTTTAATGCCAGGTTTTAGAATGTCTTTCCTTCCCTAAAATCTGCCCCTGCCCCTGAAAAGGTGATACACCTCTCAAAGGAGGCCGTGGTGTCACCCGTGAAGCAGGAGCCAGAGGCTTTGGATCTGGGTTTTTTGTAGGCCACATGATAGCTGGTCGCTGGAGGCCTGGCCCTTAGCCAAAGAGTTAAAGTTACTGAATCCAGTCTCTAAGAGCCAAAATTCTCCCTGCTTTCTAGCAAGGAGGCCTTCCTTTTCACCTCAGGAAATGTCTGATGTAATGTGCTTCAAATAGCTGGCTCGTGTCCTGGTTCACAGATCCCTCGTCTGGTACTTGGCACAGGGATAGAGGCCAGGAGCCTTGCCCAGGACTGAATATATTAATAACATTCACTTTGGCTAAGGGGTTATAAAGCAATGAAAACATCACATGCAAAAACTGCAAACTTCTACCCCTGGTTTTTAACAGCCCTGTTTGGATTCATTTGAAAGAAATTTCAGCCGTGACATCTCTGACCCCTGGCCTTCCAGAACAGTAAGATTTTTGTTTTTAGTTTTAGCTGATTGCTTATCACAAGGCCCTTTCCTGGTGGGCCACTTGACTAAAGATGGAGCATAGGTACAGTGTTCAGGTCTGAGAGCTGCACTGTAAGAGGGACATTAACAGACTGAAAGTCATCCAGGGCAGGGTCACCAGGACCATTAGGCATGTGGAAAAAGAACAGATCATAGTAACAAAACCTGGGAAAACCGAGGCTATTAAACCTGGGGTCAAGGAAGAGTCATTCATTCATTCAATCACACATTCAACAAATATTTGCTTATCTGATCATGTTGAAGGAATCGGTCAATCAATGAACAACTTCTTGACCAAAGATGGTGCCATATGCTGGCTTTTTAAAATATCTTGTATAATCAGAGTTTTGTTGTTGTTGTTGGAAGGTCTAAGAAAGCATGAGTTCTACTTATATCTCCCAAAATTTTGTCAATATATTTTCCGGACATACCCACCAGCCAAGGTAATGATATTCAACACTGTTCCCAATGCCTTATATAACAGAAATGACAGGTATTTATTATTTTTGTTACTCATCAACCACCAGAGGCCCTGGCATGTTTCCTCTTCCTTGATGAGAGTCACCAAGCCAGTTCTGCTCTCCTACTCAAAACAGGACTCTCAACTCCATCCCTGGCAGATGGCTGAGTTTTTTTCTACGGAACTCTTCCAGCATGAGGAATCTCTGCTTCACAAGGCAGCCCAGCCCTTCATTTTTCAGGAAGCACTTTCCCCTTTTCTTTTTCACACATCCAAGGACCTTACTAACATTCAGAATGTATGAGTCTATGCCTTTCACGGGCAGAGGCTTAAAGCCCAAATCTACGTCCCCATCTTGGCGAAAGAGCAAGCGCCATGCACACGCCACTGCCCGCAGCTGCTTTGAATAGAGGCCTGGCTTCTCTCTTAGGCGACAGGGGGGACAGGGGACAAGTCAGCGCTTACACCTGACTCTTGGGCATAAGGGGGGTTTCTTCCCAGCGTGCTAAGCCAAGTCCCTTATATGCATATTCTCTTAACTTCAAAACGTCATTACGATGTAAGACTGCCCACTGACCAGGTAACAACGCTAGATGAAGAGGCAATGTAGGCTGAATTACAACGACCTGGGCTGAAAGTGGCAGAAGCTGGATTGTGATGCATCCCTGTCGAGCCCCAAACCTTTTCCCCACTAGTCCATTCTGCTTCTCATTTATACTGATGGATCAAGTACAGTAGAATGGAATTAATAGCTTCATCTCCAGGCAATATGTTTAATATAAAGGGTAAGCCTTGAATTTAAGAAATAGTGAGTTTCTAACCCTCTAATAAAATCATTTATTCACTGAATCTTTCATCCCAGGCACTGTGCAAAGGGCTATGGCTATGAAGGCAGATGCGACAAGGTCCCTGCCTCAAGGAGCGTACATTCTAGTCGGGGAAGCCAGAAGTGAAAATAAGGGCAGCAAGGTGTTACAAACACCAGGATAGAAACCCATAAAGCATCCAATGTAGTTCCAAGGGAAGGACAGGTGATTTTTTTTCTGGAAGGATCAAGAAAGACTGTATTGCCACATAAAGCTCTAATGACTACAGAGCCACATTAAACAATACTAACAGGGCATATTCATTCCTGTGTATAACACACCCACCCTCCGTGCATCAGTCACTGGGGCCCATGTGGGTGACCAATCCTCCAACCCTACCTTCTGAATGTCTTCTTCGTGGCAGACTCCAAAGGGACAATGTCTCCTAAGACCTCCACAGGCAGCTCCAGCTCATGTATCCCTCGACAGAATCCAGTGGATTTACTGTTACTGCAAACATAATAGAGCATATCAGGGGCTACATCTTCTGGCCCCTTTGCAGCTAGAGTGGGGCCGTGGGACTGAGTGCTGGACAACGGAAGATGTGCTTTCTGGCCCTGGCCCATAAAAATTACCCAGGAGCAAGCTTTCATCTCTCTCTCTCTGTCTCTCTGCCTCCCCGCCTCCACCCCCAAACAGATAGTGGTGCCCTCGATGGAAGGAGCTTGGGTCCCTGAACCCCCACTTGGAGGAAGGACTCCTGGCAGATGTGGCCCACATGTAATCAAGGACTAGATTTCTATCGCGGTGTCGCTGAGATTTTGGAGCTGTCGGTGATAGCAGTCAACCTGCCCTTGGCTAGCACAGCAGCACAAGGAGAACCTTCACAGCGAAGTTCCATCTCAGGTACAATGGGAGGTTTTCACGGCAGAGCTCTGGACTGCCCAATAAAATTCCCAGAAGACAGGCTAAAGAGGAAGCAGAGCAAAGTTAACCCACAGCACGAAACAAGGGCTCAGGAATAGGTCACAGAAGCAATGACGACAGTTCTTTTAATAAATAAACTCTTTTATGGAAATACGTGCATTCTTCTCCAGAAGTGGGTTTTCTCCAGGCTAGATCTCTCCTAATCTTTTGTTGCTGTTGTTGCTTTCCAAACCCCATAATAAGACCATTACTCAGCAGGCCCACTATAATTTCTTAGCCTTATATTAACCTACTGCCCCTGGATTTCTATTAACAATATGCCCCAGAGTGGTCTCACAGCACTAAAAGCTCAAGCATTCAGGAGGCCCTGAGGCTTGGCATGTGGAGCGATGCTGGGCAACCCAGTCCTTTGCTCTGTGTGTGTCCTGGTGAGTTCCAGGGCCGTGGGCAGTTCAAAGCCAGCCAAGACAAAATCTTTTTGTTCAGTTCTAAGAGCACTAAAAGTTCAAAGGATTGTTTAAACTAGGAAAAGTTCACTGCAACCACTATCTCCTTTACAAACACAAAACAGAATGGTCTTAGAAGGTCTCCTTCGTGTCCCAGACCAAATTAGATCCTATCAACCCCTGACCGGTGAGCTTGGGGAGCAGCGCAGGACAGGGAGCACAGCGCAGCCCCATGGAGCACAGTGGTGCAGAACAAGGGGAGAGATTCAGGTGAGGACTCTGCTCCTAACTGTGACTCAGTTATCCAATCTATGAAATGACATAGCGATGGTACCTTTTCCACAGGGTGTCATAGTCAGCCTGGGCTGTTGTGACAAAGTACCACTGACTGGGTGGCTTATAAACAACACAAATGTATGTCTTACAGCTCTGGAGGCTGGAAGTCCAAAATCAGTTTGCCAGCATGGCCAGTTCTAATGAGGGTCCTCTTCTGGGTTGCACATTGCTGACTTCTCATTGTGTCCTCATATGGCAGAAAGAAGGCAGGAGAGCTCTCTGGGGTCCTTTTAATACGGCACTAATCTCATTCATTAGAGTTCCACCTTCAGGACATAATTATCTTCCAAAGTCAGTGGGAGTTGGGGGTTAGGATTTCAATGTATGAATTTTGGAGGGGACACCTTCAGTCCATTGCCTAGGGCTTCAGAAGATAACATACGTCAGGGTCTGAAAACAATACCAGGAATAGCTTATTACATGACAAGACTTCCCAGGAGAAGCCAACCTCCCACAGTTTCCAAAGGTCACCCTGGAATTCTTTAATAGATTTTATAGGAGCACCTGAAGCTGGTACCTAACCTGAGATGACTCAGTTTCCCAGACACCTGATCCTCCTCCTCCTCACAGCCACCTTCACTGTCACAGACCTTGAAATATAAAAGGGGTGCAGTCTGGAACAGCCTGGGTCCTTGTGTCATAGCACAAGGTGCCAAAGCAGAAGCTTCTTCTCCAGGTGAGAGTTCTGGACTACCCAGGCCTGGCTTTTTGCTTCAATTTTCTACCACCAAATTCAGCAGCAAGGTGTGTGTTTTATGTCTCCAGTGCACGTAATCCATGCTAGAGTGTTTCTTGGCAAAACAATGCTGGGGTCTGACGCACATTTAGAGAAGACACGTGCAGTTGTACAATCTGTGCAAATTCATCTCACCAAAACCGTGGCTAAAAAGCTGCCTACTTCTAAGACAGAGAAGCCAATGTGTACAAACCTTAACATGTAGGTGTGCCTGGGTCAAGTTAAAAATAGAGGTTTAGAGTGAGCAGGAGCCGTTTGAACACCACTTAATCTCTCTGTGAACTAGTTTCCCTGTTGGTTAATGGCAATAGTAAGAGCTTCCACCACAGGGTTGCACTGAGGATTAAACGTGAAGCCCTTGGCATGGTGCCTGGTGGTTTGGGGATACAGTGTGGCTTAATACTAAAAAGTCTTTAGAGTCACAGACCCCTGTGCTGTGATGTTTAGTAGCAGGGTGACTTTGAGTGTCACCTACTAAATGTCCCTGCAGAAAAACAAAGTAATATCTATTTTTTGGAGTTGCGGTAAGTCTTAGAGCTGGTTATGGAAAGCACGAGGCGAGAGCCTGGCAGAGTCTGCATGGAATAAATGCCCTGTGATTTTCCGAATCTCTAAATCTCTTTCTCTCGGCACATTTAGACCCCCAAACCCTCCTACTCATCCCAGCACCAAGACCCCTGGAGAGTGTGTGCCCCTCTCATTCCTCCATCCCCCGTGGGCGCCCTCGGCACAAGCACAGCCACACGCTAGGTCTGCTCCCCAGAGCAGCAGCGACGACCCTACCTGCTAAATGCTGCCAGAGGCGTAGCCAGCAGAGGCCTTGTCTGTGTGTCCGTGTCCCACAGGGGCCTGGGAAACTCGCTGGGACAAATGCTAAAAGAAGTTGGAAGCATCCAGGCAATTCCACGTATCTGTTTTAACTCGCATCCTATAAATCTACTGCGCTGCTTTTACCAAGGCATAAAATAACAATAGCCATTTCCCTATTCTTTTCTTTTTCCCATATTGCTGCAAGACAAATGAAACGAATTACCCAAACTTCTAAATTCTGCCCTATAGTAAGATTGATTCTGGAGATAAGGCAATAAACTAACTTCCCTCTGCTGTGTTCCTAACATAAAATGTGCCCTTACTTATTCTCTGCAAGACACTGGGTTGCTACAGGATTCAATGCCCTCAATCCTCTCACTTTGCAAAGGCCTGTGTTTTGTAAACTAGAAAACAGCCCCTAGCAACTGTCTTCGCCTGTGCTGCCCTAGCTCTGCTGCTTCTGTTCAGTCACTAGTGAAAGGCAAATTCGTCCTTTCACCGCATGTCTCCTAGGAGCGGGAGAGAGAGCTGTCGTGTTTACCAGATAAACTACACTACAGATTAACTCACAGCAAACTGACTCCTGGTTCTGGCCTGGCTATCACAGGGCAGATAGAGGCTGGGATCTGCTAGGTTTTGCTTTGATTTATGAGTGTTTTATACAATTTCTACTCCAAAGCATAAACGTGAAACTATGCCAGAATGTCCAAAGGTGATTTTTCCATCTAAACAAAATAGTGCTTTGAGGAAGTGGCCGGTCACCTGAAATTCCCCACGGGTATATTATAAATGACCGTTGAGACTGAGAAATTTATTTCCTGTTCTAACTGTTGCCATAGAATAATCAGTGCCCAGTTTACCTTCATATTCCCCTGCAAAGGCCCTCATGGAGGAGGGGATCTCAGCGAACTGGACCAGTGATTCCCACACGAGGCTCCAACCCTCCCGTCTGCAGCTTCAGCTGGAGAAACTCTGATTTTACCTGTTTTATACAGCAGTATACTAAATAAAATTTTATCTTTTAAAGTGTTTTTTCTGCTAAGTTTTTTTATACATTGATCTGTGATATATGAAATAAAAGAAAATTTGCATGATATATAGAAGTCCAAGAGAGTTGAATACAAATTTAGCTGTTCCACTTACTGTGAGATCTTTCACAAGCTACTTATCTGAGTTTCACTTTCCTCATTTGTAAAGAGGGGATATATGTGAAAATTCTCAGCATGCATGAATTCAGTTCCTGTTTCCCTTTCCTTAGAATAGATGGGAAGGCAGAAGGCCTTAGCATGTGATAGCAGCTCAGAGTAAGAAACTGCGAAACAGGACACGCTGTGACAGACCTACACAGTGTAATTTCTCACTAGTTTGCGTGTGTGTGTGTGTATGTATTTTATTTCCAGCTTTTCCATAGACCAAATTAGCCTGTATGTTCATTTTCAGAGTTAACAGGAATGATTAAAGCTGGGGAAATTATGTTTCACTGAAGGGAAAAGATTATTTCAGGGCTTTCCCTACCCAGGGCAACCCAGGCAAGGAGCAGGCATTGGGCCAACTGCCTGGGCCCACAGTCAGGCAGGAAAGAGCCCCTGAGGGCAGGCTGGACCAGGACCATCTGGGCCTGGCAGAAGTCCTGGCTCGCTGCCCACCTCCTTCCAGCGCCAAACTAAAGGCAACATGCCTCAGGCTCTTCAGGAGGCATCTCAGCTGTTAAAATATCCCAATTCATACAGAAATCCAGATTCGGGACCTTAGTTCTGTGAGTACCCGATAGTCGCATCTTTCTCCAATTCAGTTTAGGGTTTAATTACGTAGTTTTTAGTAATTCTATTTATATCATCAAAATTTTACTGACTTTTCATTTTCTAATCTTTCTTTCACAAATGTGAAGAGATGAACCCGAGCATTTGGGCATTAGAAGACATTTCTTCGGGGAAGCATCCCCCCTCGAAAAAAATATTGAGCATTTCCCATAAAACTGAGCTCCGAAGCCTGGCTTCTTTCCTGTCATCCACTCTGTGGCTAGAAAGGAACAAAGACACAAAAAAAGGAGGCTGTGAGATGGTGTGGGAGCGGGTCTTGAAAACATAGGAGAGGAGCAGGGATTGGGTAACCAAGATGATGGAGAGAATGGATGATGAAAAGGAGACATGAGCAAAAATGGAAATTCCTGTATAGGACCCAGAACGGCTGGGAACTGCAACGGCCCTTCTCTGGGAGTCACTTACAGCAACCACGGCGTATGCATCTTTTATGTTTTGTTTTGCTTTTATTTTAAACTAGGAAAAATGATCCAAAAGAAAGTGGTAGAGTGATAAATGCCTTCCCTTCCCAATTCATTCCTAAGGGCTCTTTGTACAACCTTATGATGATCTCTCATACTAGCTACTAACTTGAAGGCATGCTCTTTGGGAAAAACTAAATGTCACAGCATAAACTCACTGTCCTGGGAAATTAGCACTGCTGGTATTAGGACATAATTTTGTCCTAGGAGATTGATCAGACTAGCTCTACAATAGCTCCAGCTTTCTGCCTAACACTTATTTCTAGGCTGCAATGTAAGGAGGAAGAACCCCTTGAATTGAGAAGACAAAGTTCATAGTGTGAGAAGGACAAGGGAACTGAAGTTCACAGAACGGAGTAGTGGAAAAGAAAGAGCTAAACAAAGAGACAGCTCCAAAGATTTGCACAGGGCCCCACGGAGTCTTCAACTGAGTATTGATAATTGCATGCATATGAGAAAACTGCCCAAGGCTGATAAAGGAACCACCTAAAACGATTAGAGGGAACAATTCTCAGAGCTCACACAGGACAAGAAATAACCCTTATTCCCACCAGCAAAAGTGGAAAGCATTATAATCATGGAACAATAGATTGAGTATTCAGAAGGGATTTGACTCAACAATAGGATAAAATTAGCTCTAATGTACATGCTGCTTCGGTTCCAACTAACAACGCTTAAAAGCAAGATCAGAAAGGATCAAACTATTTCTAAGTAACTTAACAGCATCCCAGAACAAAGTTCAATAATATTGTATAGAAATACAGAAGTAGGCAGTATTTGAAAAGGTAAAATTCATGTCTGCCATCAAATTTAAAAATTATAAGGCATACAAAGAAGAAAGGAAATAAGACCTATAATGAAAGAAAGAACAAAACAAAACCAACTTAGAAGTTACAAACATGATAGAATTAACAAACAAGGACATTAAGATAGATTTCTTTTCTTTTCTTTTTCATTTTGGAAAACATATACACAAAATTTACCATCTTAAACATTATTAAGTGTACAATTCAGTAGTATTAAATACATTCATAATATTGCTCAACCATCACCACAATCCATTTCCAGACATGTAAAATTGAAACTCTATACCCATCAAACAATAACTCCGGATATTAATCCCTTATCAGAAATAGGATTTGCAAATAGCTTCTCCCCTTCTGTAGGTTGCCTTTTTACTCTGTTGAGAATGTATTTTGATGCACAATTAAAAAACTTTTCTCATGATCCAATTTTTCTATTTTTTATTTGGTTGCTTGTGCCTTTGGTGTCATATTCAAGAAATCATTGCCAAATTCAATGTTGTGAAGCTTTTGCCCTATATTGTCTTATAAGAGTTTTATAGTTTTAGGCCTTACATTTAGATCATGAATCCATTTGAGTTTATTTTTGTTGGATAAGGGCCCAACATCATTCTTCCACATGCAAATATCCAGTATTCCCAGCAGTGTTTGTTGAAAAGATAGTTATTTTCCCCCTTTGAATGGTCTTGGCATCTTTGCCAAAAATCATTTGATCATCTATGCAAGAGTTTATTTCTGAATTCTATTTTGTGTGTGTGTGTGTGTGCTACTTAGGGTCCCTTGAGATTCCATATGAATGTTAGCATGGGTTTCTCTATTTCTACAAAAAAAATCACTGGAATTTTCAGAGACATTGCATTAAATCTGTTGATTCATTGAGGTGGTATTGATATCTTAACAGTAATTAAGTCTTCCAATCCATGAACATGGGATATTTTTCAATTTATTTATGTCTTCTTTAATTTCTTTCAGAAATGTTTTATAGTTTTTAAATTATTATTATTATTATTTCAAAATATTACAGAGGTACAAATGTTTCTGGATACATGAATTGCTTTTGTTATGCTTGAGTCAGGGTTATAAGAGTGCCCATCACACAGATAGCGCTCATTATACCTGTTAGGTAGGGTTTTTGTGCATCTCCCCCTCCCTCTGCTCCATGCTTAATTTCCACTGAGTTTTACTTCCTTCTGTGCACGTGTGCTCATTGGTCAGTCTCAACTTAATAGTGAGCACATGTGGTGTTTGTTTTCCATCCTTTAAATATTTCACTTAGGATAATTGTCTCCAGTTCCTTCCCAATTGTTGCAAAAGCCCTTAACTCATCCTTCATGGCTAGCAGTATTCCACAGTATACACATACGACATTTTGTTAATCCACTCATGAATTGAGGGAACTTGGGCTGACGCCACATCTTTGCAATTGTGAGTTGTACTGCAATAAACATTCAAGTGCAGGTGTCTTTTTGATAAAATGACTTCTTTTCCTTTGGGTAGACACTCACTAGTGGGATTGCCAGATTGAGTGATAGGTCTACATTTATTTCTTCGAGGCTCCATTCTATTTTCCATAGAGGTTGTACTAATTTGAAGTCCCATCAACATTGTATAAGCATACCTTTCTCTCTGCATCCATGCCAGCATCTATTGTTTTTGGACTTTTTAATAAAAGCCATTCTAACTGGGGTAAGATGATATCTGACTGTGGTTTTAATTTGCATTTTCCTGCTGATTAGTGATTAGTGATGAACATTTTTTTCACGTTTATTGGTCATCTATCTATCTTCTTTTGAGAAGCTTCTGTTCATGTCTTTTGTCCACTTTTTAATGAGGTTGTTTGTTTTTTTACTTGTTGACTTGTTTGAGTTTTTTGTAGATTCTCGGTATTAGTACTTTATCAGATGTATAGCTTGCGAATATTTTCTCCCATTCTGTAGGCTGTCTATTTGCTCTGTTGATTATTTCCTTTGTCAAGCAGAAGCTTTTTAATTGAATGAAGTCCCATTTATTTATTTTTGTTGTTGCTGTGATTGCCCTTGGGGTCTTCTTCTTAAATTCTTTGCCTAAGTTGATATCTAGAAGAGTTTTTCCAACATTTGCCTCTAGCATTCTTACAGTTTCATGCCTTACATTTAAGTCTTTTATTCCTCTTGGATTAATTTTTTTGAGTGGTGAGAGATATGGATCCTGTTTCATTCTTTGGCATGTGGCTATCCAATTTTCCCAGCACCATTTAGTGAATAGGGCTTCTTTTCCCCAGTGTATATTGTCTGCTTTGTCAAAGATCAGTTGGCTGTACGTGGATAGTTTTATATCTGGATTCTCTATTCTGTTCCATTGGTCTATGTCTCTATTTTTGAGTTAATACCATGCTATTACGGTTACTATAGCCTTGTACTATAGTTTGAAGTCTGGTAATGTGATGTCTCCAGATTTGTTCTTTTTCCTTAAGGTTGATTTGACTATTCGGGCTCTTTGCTGGGTCCAAATGAAGCATAGAACATTTTTTTCTAGATCTGTGAAATGTGACATTGGTACTTTGATGGGGATTGCACTGAATCTGTAAATCACTTTGGGTAGTATGGATATTTTAACAATGTTGATTCTACCAATCCATGAGGATGATTTGTTTTTCCATATGCTTGTGTCATCTGCAATTTCTTTCCTCAGTGTTTCATAGTTCTCTTTGTAGTGATTTTTTACCTCCTTGGTTAAGTATATTCCTAGGTATTTTATTTTCTTTGTAGTTATTGTGAACGGTGTTGAGTCTTTTTTTTTTTTTTTTTTTTTTTTTGAGTGCCGTGGCGTCAGCTAGCTCACAGCAACCTCAAACTCCTGGGCTCAAGCGATCCTACTGCCTCAGCCTCCTGAGTAGCTGGGACTACAGGCATGCGCCACCATGCCCGGTTAATTTTTTTCTGTATATTTTTAGTT
>CAUYRT010082265.1:0-26291 GCA_963574885.1 Lepilemur ruficaudatus | reverse complement strand
AGGATGGGCCCCTGTGGTTCTCTCTCTGGTCCACAAGGAACACTCCCACCTCCTGGCTCTGACAGACAAACCCGGGCCTCGGGGCCACTCTCCACCCCGACCCCAGACCTTTCCTGGCTCCGCCACCCGAGCAGCCACAGTCACCTCCCGTAGTGGGGACGTCTGGGGGGGAGGCAGACCCCGCCCCATTTGCTCACACCTTTCCAGACTGCGCCAGGCTTCTCTCCATGGCAGGGGACACATTTCAAAGCTTTCTTAGGGTCCCATGAATTCTCACAGTGCTTGGGGCTGGATGTACCCTCCTCTCCCTCCAGGAGAGGGGTGGTGGGCTCCCAGCAGATGACAGCTTCTCCACAGCCCCCACCTCCTGTCCCCTGGCCCTGTGCTCTTGCTCACTCTCCCTGTAATCCTCTGGGAGGGGTGGGGGCCTCGAGAGACAAGCTCTCCTTCATCCCACCACAAATCCTGCCACGGCGGGGCCCGGCCCGGCATCACCTCTCCCGCCAGAACTCGGGCAGGGAGAGCTGCCTTCTCACAGCCTCTGGCAACGTCCTTTCTAAATATAAAATCGGGACAAAATGGTAACTCACATTTATTGAGTGTTCGCCGCGATAAGCACGTTACGGGGATTAGCTCGCTGAATCCTCACAACCCCAGGAATTAGATACTGTGTAGAGAAGAATTAACCGACCCAGAGAGAGGCCTGGCTCTGCCTCCAGCTGCTGGGAGGTAATCCCCAGGCCCTCGCGACGTCCGGCCTGACCAGTGTCTTTGTTTGTCTGGGAGCTTCGGCCCCTGGACAGTCTGGCAGTGCGGTTTATCACAATGGCCTCGGGACACGTCTTATCTGTTCTGAGCTCTGGAAGGACTGGGAACTAAAGGTCAGCCGTGTAGGCAGCCTGTGTCCTAGCAAAAACCCTGGGCACCGAAGGCTTGGATGAGCTTCCCTGGCTGGCCATACTCTTGAGTGTCCTCAGGAGCCACAGCCGGGAAGCCGAGGGCGTCAGGACTCCGTGGACAGAGGGTGACCAGAAGCTGCACGTCCAGATCCCACCCGGGCCTCACCCCATTCGACTCACCTGTTGGCCGATTCTAATTTGTGTCCTTTCACATGGTAACTGCAGCCACACGTACAGCTCTGTCCTGAGTTCTGTGAGTTTTCCTAGGGAACTGTCAGATGTGAGGGTGGTTGTGGGGACCCCAAATTCACAGCCAACTGGTCTGAAGTGGGGATGGTCCTGGGACCCTCGAGCTTGTGGCTGGTGTCTAGTCCTGTGGGGACTGCACCCTTTGGCTATGCAATATTCAGAACTCGCAGCAGAGGCCATCAAGATCTCTGCTTTACAGACAGGGAAGTGGGTGCAGAGATGGTTCACTGACCTGCCAAAGGCCAGGCAGGCAGATTCTGCACAAAATCCTATGTAATCTATAATTTAAAAACTTAACCCTAAATCCATGGGCCACAGTGACCCCGAGCAGCATTTCCTACGAGTCTAGACCTAACCAGAGAGAATGGGGAGAAGGGGAGGCCACAGGCTGCAGGTCGGGGTCCCTTCCACACCCACACCTCCTCCCCTAGGGCAGCGTGAGGAGGATTATTCTAGGTCTTCCAGGGGTGACCACTGGCCCACACCCCACATCCTCCAAAGACCAGCATCAGTTCTCAGACATGGGCTGGATCCATGAGGGGGGTTGCTCAGGGAGGTCCCTGCCCAGTCAGAGGCACCTGGCTGAGCCCAATCAACCCCAGGACTGTGAGAGACAGTGCTAAATACAGTTGTTGTTTTAAGCCGCTACATTTTGGGGTGACTCGCTGTGCAGCAACAGAGAACCAGCAGAGGAGGGGAGGAGCACATATGCATGGGTGCCAGACATCCACTCCCCACCAATACCAGTAGAGCGAGTGTCAGCAGGATGTGGCCCACTGCTTGGCTTTGTAAATAAAGTTTTATTGTAACACATATTTGTTTACATGTTATCTAGGGCTGCTTTCTCATTAAAACAGCTGAGCTGAGTAGCTGTGGCAGAAACTGTGCAGCCGAAAAGTCTAAAACATTTACCTTCTAGCCCTTTACAGAAGTTTGCTGACCTCTGCGGCAGAGGGTCAGGGTTTCCTTTTTCAACTCAGAGGTGTTCGGGTGACCTACTTTAACCAGCGAAAGGTGAGCAGAGTGATGCGGGTCGCCTTCGTGTAGAAGCCTTAAAAGCTTGGACTTTATGTCTTGTTTTCTGTTCCTTCCAGGAAGACCCCAGGGGTCTAAGGAGAGGCTGCTCCTTCAGCCTGGGTCCCGGAGCACAGGCAAAGTCCCCGCAGATGCTCCTCGACTTACGAAGGCTGATGTCCCCGTAAACCCAGTCTGAGTTGAAAACATTGTAGGTCAAAGATGCATTTCATACAGACTAACCTCCTGAACACCGTGGCGCAGCCCAGCCTACCCTACACGTGCTCCGAATACTTACATCAGCCTACGGTCGGGCAAAATCACCTGCCACAAAGCCTGTTTTATAATACAGTGTTGAATAGCTCATGTAAATAGCTCATGTAATTTATTGAATCTTGTACTGAAAGTGAAAACAGGACGGATTCAAAACGCAGTGTCTACTGAATGCACATCACTTTCACACCGTCATAAAGTTGCAAAATCACAAGTCAAGCCATTGTAAATTGGGGACCGACTGTATTAGCATCCTAGGGCTAAATGTGAAAATAAGTAATTCAAAATCTAAGCTGTTGGAACTTTAAAATATTTGGAGCCTTAGGGGAATGTGATTATGGGACCCGAGTCACTTAAACAGGCAGCTGCAGCCTTCGTTTCTCTGAGTACAGATCAGCCTTTTCCCGTACTCATCACTGTTGTACAAAATTCTGTAAATGACTAAAGGGTGCCAGAAAGACCCCTTCCCTCTTAACTGTTGATCTTCATTATAGGTTAACTTCCCTCCTCCTCTCCCACAGAGACTTCATGCCTATCACACTAAGACTGAATGTTAAATACACTCTTTTAAATTGGAAAGGGAATGGAAACAAGCAGTATGGAAAAGAAAACAAACGGTGTCTAATTAAATTGCTGTAACTCATAAACCAAGCTTTTATAGAAAACGTCATGATCCTATCAAGTTCCTTTGTTTTCTGCCTACGTAAGCCAGACTTTAGCTGTCGACTTCAGAGTGCTGGCCCCATTCGGCGGGAGTCTGTGTACCCCGGTGTCTGTGCCCAGCTTTCTGCGTGAACAAAGACTTCCCAACTGGATTCCGGTCCGTTTGATTGTTGCAGGTTGACAGGCTGTCGGCCGCGCCCCCTCCGAAGGCTCCCGGGGAGGATCCTCGCCTGCCCCTTCCAGCTCCTGGTGGCTACTGCAACCCTTGGTGCTCCCAGGCTGGTGGCCGCATCACTCCCAGCTCAGCCTCCCCCTCCACGCTGACACTCAGCATGAGCTAAATGCAACCTTGCTCACAGAGAGCCACAGGGGCTTGGGGTCACCTGCACCAGGGCACAATGCAGCCTGTACCCCTCAATGCTAAATGTGCAGCTACACCAAGACAGGCAGGCTGCTGGCCATTCGTGTGTGAGGCAGGTGAGGACCAGGTCGACTTAGACACAACAGGACGCCGAAGTGCCCAGCTGAGGAGGCTGTAGAAACGTTTGCTTCGGAATAATTTGAAACGGTTTGATCTCCCCAGCAGCATTCTCTTTTTTTTTTTCAGCATCAACTACAATTCTAAGAATCGAAATGTGAGCTATAGGTTGGGGCCCTCTAGGACAAAGCAGAGGCCGTCTGACGTCCTGTGACTTGCAGAAGCAGCCTGGACACCCCCTCGCCTGCCCTACCTGGACAGAAAACCCTCATCCTTACGGTTCCCACCTCTGAACCGCAACCTGCTGCCAGCACTGTGCCACCGCAGGGCGGGACCTGGCTGGAGACCAAACATGCTGCAGCACTCGGGAAGACTGCAAATCCGCCCGCATTTGCATACAGATTTCCCAGGGCAGGTCGGTCCCCAGCTCTTTCCTGATGAGGGTGAGATTGTTCTTGATTTTCTGACTACCCAGAGGTTGGGTTGATTGTGCAAAATTTTGCAGAGTAGCTTTCTGGCTTCTGGAGGTGGCCTTGGGTGGGAATTTAACAATGGAAGTTGCTGAGCTTTGGGGGAGGCTTGGATGCACTTGTTGGGGATTCCTTTCAGAAGTCTGTGCTGCAGAGTCAAAACCTCCTTATAAGGAGCAGGGAGGGAGGCAGGGAGAGAATTTCAGATTCCGCCCCTTCCATGTTTCAGAACCACTGATTTGTAGGATAAGCTTCCTCTCCCCCTCCTCCCCTTAATTTCCTCCTCAGCTAATGTCGCATTCCTCTTGGAGGTGGGCTGGCCAGCTTAATGAGCCTCAATGACTTGCCATCAGATAGATGGCGTACCATTAGCTGCCTGTTCAACAGCCGTATTTCTTCCTCTCGATGAGTGCTCAATATCCCGAGCATGAAACATGAAATATCGTTTGGAGAGACCCCAGTCCCCAACTTAAAGGACGGAGCGATTACTCAGCAGTGATTCCGGAGCTGTGGCAGCCTGGTGACAGCCGCCTCTTCTGTCTCCGTGGGTTGATTGGTGATCGGAAGCGGGCAGCCTCCGTTTCACCAGAGATTGATGCCTCTGCCCGGTGCCTTTCTGGCTGTCTGCGACATTCCCTGCTCCTGTCCTCTTTCCATCCTGATGTCTAGAGCTGTGGGTCTCCGTTGTCCACCCCCAGGGGCCCAGATGGTCAGCAGGCTGGACGTCTGCTGGAGGCAGGTGGCTCTCCTGGACAGACCACAGTACTGACCTACAGAAACCACAGTTTGGATTCCCGTGAGGTCAGGCTACGGCTAGAAAGAGATAGAGTCGGGCGCAGGGTGTCTACTCGTTGGAGCTGCTTCTCAAAGCACTTTCCCCCCCACCAGCTGCCAGTTTAAGCGGGACCTTCTCTGACCCCAAAGCAGGTCTCCCCAAATCCATCCCATAGAGACTGCCCCTGAGGCCACTCAGCTCGGGTCCCTCCATCACTATTCAGCCTCCCCCTCCCTTGCTGGCCTTGCCTCTCCCTCTGGCCTCTTAAGGCCCAGGGCCTCTGTAAGGCCCTTTGAGATGCGTCTGTGTCTATGTCAAACCAGGTGACGCCAGGTAAGCGGAAGGAGAGAAGCGCTTCCAGCAACACAGCGGACCAAGTGGACCTGGCCTTTTCTCCCCCGTCTTCAAGCACAAAGATGAACAGAACGACATAAACCACCACCACCAAATGGTTCTTAAAATGAACATTCGTGGACAAAGGAAGGAAAAGGAAATACTCAGGGAAATGGAGAGTTACAGACCAGAGCAGGACGACCGACCGAGGCTGACACCTGCCAGTCCCTGAGTTTGGGATGGGGCCTGAGATTCCAGTGTCAGGACAGGAGGGGAGTTGTAGAGCCTCCTCGCCCACTCCAGCCCCCCAGTTTAAAGCCTGGAACTCCAGATTGCTGCCCCAAAAGGGGCTAGAAAAACTTTGCCTATTTGACGAGAAACTTAAGGACTTGGATAGGAAAAGAAAAAAATCCAGGTGTCAGAAATCAAAACTCCAGGCCAAAAATAGAGCAGAGGGTGATTTTACACTGTCTAAGAGGTTCAGGAAGCCTGAGTCATGAAAACACCATAAAAGCTGGTCCAGAACCGTTTTCGCACCCGAGCCTCGGCAGAAGCAATTGTGAAACGGCTCTGCAGGGAAGATCTCACAAACCAGAGCACAGTGGACCCCCACAGGGGCAGCGGCAAATGCTCCTAGTACAAGTCCCTGACAGAAAATATGGCAAAACATTAACAAACCGCCCTGAGAGACATTAAAAGTAACGAAAGGAGAATTAGCTCCCCAGTACCTGAAACTACTAGAACATCTGAACATAATTTAAAAGTGTGTTTATTTATTTATTTGGGACAGAGGCTCACTCTGTTGCCTGGGCTAGAGTGCTGTGGCATCAGCCTAGCTCACAGTGACCTCAAACTCCTGGGCTCAAGTGATCCTCCCGCCTCAGCCTCCCAAGTAGCTGGCCTGGGACAGGCCCAGGTGGCTGCCTGGTTCCTCTGAATCAGGTTGTCTCTGGAGCTTCCCTTGCTGGTGGAGGTTACAGCAGAGAAATTGTTTCCAAACCTGGAAGACAGCTCTGGTGAGTACTCTTAAGCTTGACTGGCACCCCTTTCCCTTTGAGGAGGTGATCAGGTTGAGGACAAAATCCTCCTGAACGGGATTAATGCCCTTATAAAAGAGGCCTAAGAGAAACCTCTCGCCCCTTCCACCATGTAAGGATGCAGCAAGAAATGCCATCTATGAACCAGGAACTGAGCCCTCACCAGACACTAACTCTACTGGCTCCTTGGTCTTGGACTCCCCGGCCTCTGGAGCTGCAAGGAACAAAGTTCCATTGCTTGTGAGCCATGCAGTCTACGGTATCTTAATACAGTAGCCCAAGGGGCCTGAAACAGACAGCCACTTGGCGATGGAAATCAGAGAATTGGTTGGGGTTGGAACAACGTATTTGCTGTTGGAGAAGACACCACACATTTGGTGTCAGAGAAAAGAACATAGTTGGTGTCGGAAGACACCACAGACTATTACCGTAGAAGGATGGGAGAATGGATGATAGGGACAACCGAGAATCCCACGTGAGCTATAGAGGACTAAAAGAGGAGGGAAAAGAGTCACCATTCAAAGCCAAAAAGAATTTACAAACTGTTCAATAAGAGATCAGCAAGATTGCTAGATAAAAGAATAACATACAAAAATGAGAAGTGTTACTCCGTATCAGCAGTCACCAATTAGAAAGTAAAATTAAAGAGAAAAGAAACTCCACTCACAATGGTCGCAACATTATAAGGTACCTGGGAATAAATCAGGTAAAAGAACTGTTAATACTGAAAATTACATTGTAAAAAATTTCTAAATAAATGGAGGCTTTGCCATATTTATAAGTGAGAAGATTCAATATCCTAAAGATATCTACTCTCTCCTAATTAATCCATGAATTCAATGCAATTTCATTTAAAATCCCTTACCTGCATGTGAAAATGTAGGAGGCCAAGAATTGCCAAGACGGTTTTGAAAAAGATCAATCAGACGTAAACAATTAAAAGCCACATTAGCTGTAGTAAAACAGTGTGGTTTGGATCTAAGACAAATAGGCAGTGGAATAGAACACGGAATCCAGAAGCAGATGACGAGTTTGTGGACACTTGGTAAATGACAGAGATATCTGTGCAAATCAGTGGAGGAAAGAATGAACCATACAATAGTGGTGTGGTGTTAGGATACCCAGCTATCCATACAGGAAAACATAATTAATATTTACCATGTACCACACATGAAAATAAGTTCTAGGTGGGTTAAAGGAAAAAGCAAAACTTCAAAAAAACACTTAAAACCTTTTTAGGAGAAAATACAGGAGAATGTTTTTATGATGTTATGACATAGAAGGATTTCTTAAGATCCAAAAATCACACACTATGTAGACTAAGATAAATACGTTTGACTACTATAAAATGTAAAACTTCTAAACCAAAAAGAGAATGTAAAAACTAAAAGGACAAGCTGCACTCTGGGAGGTGTTTTAAAACTACTACATTGTTCCATACATATTGGATGGACAAAGGGTTGGATGGACGAATGAAAAAGGAAGCACTTTTTAAATTCTTAAAAAGTGCCTATCCTGGCGATGGGGAGGAAGCCTGAGTATTTGTTACTGTTTTAACATATAGTACTTTTAATATAAAATCTGAGGTCTAATAAGGCCAACAGAGCAGGAGACAACTGCCATTGAAAAGGTGGTTTATTACTCACAGGTCCCAGGAGAGGACATACATGTTATGCCACCAAGGGCCACACGGGGAAGCACCAGGTCATTCATGGGGCTGAGGGAGGGGAGGGGACCGTGGGAAAGCACTTTATCGTGGTTTCTGCATGAAGGGTTGGGCAAGGCAGGGCCAGCCAGCTTACACAGACCAGTTGGAATAATTTCATGTGCACTGCGGCACAGGGGCTGCCCTTGCTGTCTGGTACCTGGAGGTAGTTGGGGACGTGGGCTCTGGATTGGTGGTCTGTATTTAAGAAGTGCACCCTGGGAGTAGGACTCCTCCTGAGAGGGGATGTGGGGGAGAGAGGAGGGAGATGGGAGGCTGAGGTGGTGTGACTCAGGCACATCCCGGGGTTGTGCAGAATGGGGCGTGCCCAGCATAAGCACGTCGAGCAGATGTTAAAACACCAAGTTCCCAGAAGCTAGAAACATGGTTAATCCAGTTACACCCCTCCCCCAATCCTTGCTGTTACCGCTTCCCAGTGAACAGCTGCTCAGCCGGGAGCCTCAGGAGAAGAGGATGAAATTAAAGTGTCAAAGCCGAGAATTTATTTTTATTTGTACCTTATTTTTGGCACCTGGCACGCAAGTCCTAGCAGAGCATGCCTGGTGCTAGTTTGTCACCTGCACCGGCTTTTTCCTATGGAAAGAAGAGGCTGCCCCTCGCCCCACGACGGGCCCGTCTGATCTGGACCAGCCGCATCTCCTGCCCACGTGCCTCGCACGCCCAACCTGGTTTGCTGCCCAAAAGTTTCGCTGCCAAGCTCTGTGAGCAAAGTCACATTCCATTTGTATGTGTGAACATCTACCCCAGACTAATCCTGTAGTAGTGATTTTAGAATATTCAAATGCCAACCCAGCTGCTAAGTTCTTCCCTGGGAGTGGAGTCCCAAACCAGATACTCACAGAAGCGGCGGTGGCGCCCGGGAGCATTTTGAGAGGCGCCAACTTGAGTTCGCAGATGGGTTCTTCTCATGTCCCCTGCCAAGGAAAGCACCAGCTTAGGGTTAGGGTCAAATATGCCCAACCAGGCTTCGCACCCAGACTCTGCTTGAAAACAACATTCACTCCACTGCAGTCACGGGTCCCTGTTGCACAGCAGGCACCTCCTGGGCACCCAGGCGTGAAGAAAACGGAGTCCCCATCCTCAGGAGCCTGAGTCTAGGAGACAGAAAACAGACAGTCCAATGTGGAAGGAGCAGGGCCAGCTGCATAGTTTGCAGCCCCTGGTGCAAAATGAAAATGTAGGTCCATGTTTGAAAATTACTAAGAATTTCAAGTCAGCAACAGTGGAGCATCGAGCCAAGCACAGGTTCTCCTGGGAAGGAGGCCAGGCGCTTGTAGAGCTGCATCTAATCAGGCAGGGGCAGAGGGATAGGTGGAGGACGGGCTTCAGTGCTGGGATAAGGAGGCAGTTTTAAAAGTCTGTTATCCCAGAGATAATATCAGGGTCTTGAAAAATGAAAAGTTGTTGCCAGGTGCAAAACAGCTGGACCAGGGACAGGCACACAAGTAATCCAGGCAGACAGCAACCCCTGAAGGAGAAGGAAGAGGCTCTGGCTTCCTAGGGCAGGGCGAGCAGCTCAGTTTAGCTGGAGAAGGCCAAAGGGCCTGGGGGGGTGGGTCCGTCGGCCATTGCTGCCTAACAAGTCGCCCACCATTCAGCAGCTTAAAGCAACACATGTGTATTGTCTCAGTTTCCGTGGGCAGGAACCTGGTGCGGCCCAGCTGGGTCCCTCTGCTGCAAGGTCTCTCATGGGCTGCAGTCGGGGTGTTGGTGGCGCCGTGGTCACCTCCAGGCCCGGGTAGGGGAGGACCTGCCACTCATGTGGCTGTGGGCAGGATCCAGGTCTTTGCTGATGGTGGCCAGAGTCCTCCCTGCCACGTGGGCCGCTCCGCAGCTGACCTCACAACACGGCAGCTGGCTTCCTTCAGAGTAGGCGGGGAGTCACCAGGAGGAAGTGGGTCACCAGGTCCAGCCCACACTTGTGGAGAAGGGCTCACAGCAGGTCATTGTGCCAGTCAGTCTTATGGGTCACCCGGGCCGGGCTGTAATGCCCAGCGATGTCATCAGACACTGCTGCAGGCGGTGCCGTGAAGGTATATCGTCAGGTGGTACTGGCTGCCGTCCCGTCAGCTGGCTTTAGGTAAAAGAGTGGGCCCTTGATGGAGGGGGTGGGCTCATCCGAGCAGGTGAGAGACCATAGGAGCCAACCGGAGGCGCCCTGGGGAGGGAATTCTGCTCCAGACGGCAGCATCCGCTCCCGCCCGCGTTTCCGGCCTGGCCGCCTGCCCTGTGGATCTCAGACTTGCCGGTTCCGCGGTTGCGTGAGCCAGCTCCTTAAAATAAACCTGTTACCGTATACACACATGCATCCTATTGAGTCTGCTCTCTGGGGCACCTGCCTGACGAAGCCATGGGTGTGGGAGCCAGGGCCTTTGGAGGCCAGCCTGCCGTCTGAGTGTCCTGGGGCGGCCATGGCAAAGTGCCACAGACTGGGAGGTTCAAATAACAGAAATCTATGTCCTCACAGATCTGGATGATTGAAGTCCCAGATCAAGGTGTCGTCAGGGTTGGCTTCTTCTGAGGCCTCTCTTTTTGGCTCGTTAATGGTCTCTCGGTCTGCGGTCTGTGTCTGTGTCCTAGTCTCTCCTTATGAGGACACCAGTCATACTGGATTAGGGCCCACCCTGGTGACCTCATCTTAACTTAATTACCCCGGTAAAGGCCGTATCTCCAAATACGGTCAAATTCTGTGGTCCTGGGGGTTAAGACCTCAACATACGAATGTGGGGGGGGCGCCATTCAGCCCACAACACCTGCCTAACAAGGCAGGTAGCGGGGTCCTAGCTCAGGCTGCCATCACAAAATGCCACATGTAGACAGGGCAGCTTAAACAACAGAAATTTATGTCTCACAATTCTGGAGGCTGGAAGTCCAAGCTCAGGGTGCCGGCATGTTGGGTTCTGGTGAGGGCTCCCTCCCAGACTTGCAGACAGCCGCCTTCTCACATGGCAGAGAGGGGGACATCAGGCCCTCTGGTGTCTTTTCATTTTTTGTGTGGTTTTTTTTGGTGTATTTTCTTATAAAAGCAATAATCCCATCATGAGGGCCCCACCCTCATGACCTCAGTGAACCCTAATCTCCTCCCAAAGGCCCTATTTTGTCCTTGGGAGTCAGGGCTGCCACACATGAATTTGGGGGCACAGGCCTGGGCTGCTGCGGTTCCTATGCAGAGGTGAGTTATGTTGCCAGGTGCCCATGACTCAATCTCCAGGTCAGGAGTGTCCAGGCTTGGGACCCGCCCACCCAGGGCCCAGGATGCCTGCCAGTCCGGGTGCTGCTCTGGCTGCACAGCCACGGGGGGCTAAGCGTCTGGAAACCGGGAAGCTTGTTGGCATCTCAGCCCCTTGGGGACAGAAGGAGGGGATCTTGGGGGGGGATGTTAATTTCAGGAGGTTCATGTCGTCAGGTGCACCAGCCCTGGGTCTCCTCCAGCAGCTGAGCACCAGGCTGTGCAGAGCAGTGCCCAGACCTCTACCGACCTCGGGCATAAATTTCACGCGGTTCCACTCCCGTCCACTGCGGCAGAGCCCTCCCGGAGCACGCGCTTGCTGGGGTCTGCTGTCTGTCCTGGCTTTTGGCCTTTACCTCCTGGTGGGGGAGGGGCACCCTCTGATGCTCTGATGGCCGGGGCGGAGGCTGGGCCCGCTGCCCAGTCCCCTGTCGGCCATTCACTGAGGAGCCCACGTGCAAGGGGAGGGGCTGGGGCAGGCTAAGTCCCAGCCCTGAGAAATGCCAGACCTACGAGCAGAAACAAGTGTGGGAGGGAAGCACAGGCTAATTAATTCAGATGCTTGGTGACCGTGAAGCTATTGTGTGCCAACGTGTGTCCTGAAATCGGTTGGCCGGTTCTCAGTGGAGCCGCTTTCTGGGCACCAATGGGTTAAAACAGTCGCAGGGTGTTTAAACACCCACGGGGTGCTGCCGTCTTACTGTCCTTGCGTGTGTTCCTCTGGAACTCGTGTTCCCTCAATGCAGAAAGATCTTTGAAAAAAGCGTTAGCCCAAAACTAGACTGTGGCTAAGCAAATGCTGGCGTTTTAGCAAGCTGCAATGCGCCCAGAGATAAAAGAAAAACATCAGAACATGCAGAAATATTAATGCACAGTGGCCCCACCTTATCTACGGGGGAGACGTCCCCAGATCCCCAGTGGGTGCCTGACGCCGTGAATAGCACCGAACCCCACACAGGCTGCGGTCTTTTCATCTGGTACCTGAGTTGGCCACTAAGTTACAAACAGGGAACGGGCAGGCGGCGTAGACAGCAGGATACGCAGGACACAGCGGTGATTCACGGCTGGGGCAGCGTGAGATCTCATCACGCTACTCAGAACAGTGTGCAAAAAACTTGGGAATTGTTTATTTCTGGAATTTTCCATCTAATGTGTTTGGAGGACAGTTGACTTCAGGTAACTGAATCCTCAGAAAGGGAAATTGTGGCTAACGAGGATAACTGGATAACGAGTACTGTATGTCTTGCCTTTAGTCACCTGCCGGGAATAGGCATCTACCCATCTCGCTTATTTCAAAAGTGTGAAAATGCACATCAGTCAAAACTGCAAGAATCCGGAGTGTTTTAAATCATGTAGAAATCAGCGCCGATGGGGCTCCTGCTTTCTTTAGGATTTAATGAAAATATATATCAAATATACTTTCCTCCCTCTCCAGGGGCAGGAGGGACGCTGGCTGCAACAGACATGAGGCCGCGCTCGTCTTTGCTCGTCCAAACAGAAGTGGGCCTGCCGGTGGACGAGGCTGGGGGCTGTCACCAGGCCCCGGAATCCTGCATTTTACCTGTATGTGGGCGGCTCCCAAACCTACGACTCCGGGCCTGACCCCTCCTCCAGAATCAACAGCCTCCGGGACTGGTATCCTGAGCCCAGTGATGTCCAGAGGGACACGGGCTCTGTCCATGGCCAGAGGGGACCAGCCGTCTCTACCAGCACCCAGAAGGTCACCCTTTTCTGCCTCCTCCCCACTCCACCCCCACACGTCCTGTGCTCTGGGCCGCCCTGGATGGGCTCTTTCTTCAGAGTGGAATGTCCAAAGGATGGGACAAACAGGTCCCTGCTGGCCTCGCTGCGTGCTGTGAGGTGGAGCAGGGCCTGTGAGTGTCTTGGCGCTGCCAAAGCAAAGTGCCACAAACCAGGGGGCTTAGCACAGCAGAAGTTTATCCTCTTCTGCTGCTGAAGTCCGAAATCAAGGTGTGGGTTCCTGCTGGGGGCCCTGCGGGGATCTGTCCCAGGCCTCTCTTTCAGCTCTGGTGGCTGCTGGCAATCCCTGGTATTCCTGGGCTTGTAGCAGAAGCACTCTGATCTCTGTCTCTGTCCCTTTTTTCTGTGTGTCTCTGGGCGTCCGCTCCTGTTCTTACAAGGACACGTCGTATTGGATCGAGGTCTGCTCTAATCCAGTGTAGCCTCCCCTTAAACTCAATTGCACCTGCAGAGAGCCTATTTCCAAATAAGGTCACATTCTGAGGCTCCATGTGGGCAAGAATTGGGGGGGCAGTAGTCAACCCAGCACAGGGGCGAGGGGACCTTCCTGGTTCAATGACGGCAGCTCCTCACTGTGTCCTCATGTGTCAGAAGGGCCCAGGGAGCTCCTGGGCACTAACCCCGTTTATGAGGGCTCTGCCTGGCGACCTAATCACTTCCCAATGCCCCACCTCCCAATACCATCATCCTGAGGATTGGGGCTCAGGGCATGAATTTCGGGGAACACAAACGTTCAGTCCATGACGTTATTCTCATGGATGTTGGCGCCTGTGCTCTCCATGGAGGGAAGGTTCTGCAACACAGTCACAGTGTTGGGCACCAAGGGGACCGCTGTCAGTGTCTCCGCAGGTAACGCCCTGCAGGCTGCTCCAGCGGTTTGCCCTGGGCCTGGCTTTCCCAGCTGCCTCTCTGGAATCCGGGGCCTGAGGACGGACTCCAGATAGCTCCCTCTGTCACCTCCTGAGAGCCCTACTCCTCCTGTGGCTGGTGTCTGCCCCAGGCAGCCCAGATGGGGCGTCAGACGTCTCAGAGCCCGGCAGGTGCACTTCTTGCAAGATGGCGCAGATGGGTGTGTGCACGTCCCCTGCTCATCGCCGTGTCCCCATCAGTGAAGCCAGGGCGGGAGCTTCTGCAGCTGCTCGGTGCCAGTGGAACAAATGAATAATAATAATCGGAGGCTCAGTGGAAACGTAATAAGAGTGAAAGAGTGGGGTAATATTAATAAATAATGAATGGGTGGATGAATAATAAATGAATATAATCTAACAGACATTTAGATAGAACTTCCCCGGGGCCAGGCTGTGTTCCAAGAAATTTACAATTATGAATTCAACAAATGCTCATAACCGCCTTGTGAAACTCCCAATACCGTGATTATATCCATTGTACAGAGGGGGAAGCTGAGGCACGGGGGCTAAGAGACCTGTTCAAGCTCCCGTAGCCAACAGGGACAGAAGCCAGGACTAGAACCGGGCTGCTGACTCCTAATCGCCACATCCCACGGCCCCGTGAGCGTTGAAATAGCCTGAGCTTCCGACCCCAGTGGAGCAGGGGGAGGAAATGGGGACAGGAGCGGTGGGCGAGAGGGGAGGGGAGGAAGGACCATCACACTGGACTGGGGCCAGCCACAGACCACCAGCTCTGGGGGCAAGGCCCAGACTGCGAACACCTGTGTGCCCCTGGCACCTGGAACCGTGGCTGGCTCACAGATGTTTATAAAAGGATGAGGACAAATAACTGAGCCTTAGGAGTAGCAGTTTGTCTGGAGAGGCCAGAGCTTTCCATGAAGTCTGAGCACCTACACCTGAGCAGAGGCTGGAGGCATCCCGGTGCTACCCAGGTAACCTCCGAATAGAGAGCAGAGACGCCAGGTGATCCCCGAAAGTGGCTGTCGGCTTCCGTCTTCCGAAACCTGCCCTGATTTAGACTAATCGGGGTCATCCTGTCTTGCTAAGGCAAGAGACTGAATTATAGATGGTTGGACGATTTTTAAAAGAACTTTAAAAATATGCATGGCAATGTAGCTAACAAAATAGAACTTGCCTAGTCAAATCTCTTGCTAGCTTCTGGGATGAATGGAGAGAGACAATTTGCAATCAACATTTTTGTGATGTTTGAATGGAACGCTCGAGGATGATGAAAAAGTTCATGTTTATTCCACTGCCACCGTCCACGGCAGCCCAAACCCGCCCCCGTGCCCTGTCCCTCCCTGGGAAGGGCCTTCCTGTCCCCACCGGGCAGCTCCCGGCCATGTTTCTGCAGCACCTTTCTGTGATCTCTGGCAGCCTTGTGGGATTAAGACCGACAGCTCCCGTTTATTGAGCACTTACTGCACCAAGCACTTTGCACACATGTCCCCTCTGCTCCTCGCACCAACCCTGTGCAGCTGGTTCTGACTCTGATTTAACAGATGGAGAGTCAAGGATCAGGGAGGTTAAGTCATTCATCATGGATGGTTCCAGAAAAATTACCGAACTAGCCCCAAATTCCCCAAACTCCAAGTGCGTGATGTATGGATCAAGAGGCGACATTTGTCTGGGGAAGGGGATGAGTGCCTGCCTTCCACACGCTGTTTTGACGTAGACAGGTATGGTGCTGATTTACCACTCAAACTCCGTGCTTTTAGAGCATTTGTTCTGTGGGTGTCAGATGATGTACCAGGAATGGGAATTTCAAAACTGTGTAAACTGAGGCACCTGGCGAGCTCTCAGCGTCCTGAGGGAAATGTCGTAATTGTGAAATGACCATCGCAGGTACCTAGGGAGAGCTGGGAGCATCATCAGTGCTATGGGAGTGAGGTTTTGAAGGATGAGTAGGAGTCGCCTGGTGCCGGGGAAGAGCTTGTTGCTGGGAAAGGAAATGGCGGGCCAACAGGTGCAGCAAGATTGCAGAGCAGAGTGGGTAAGCCCAGAGGCAGAGTGGCAGAGGGTGGGCTGACTCTCCTTGGCGTCGTGTCCACAGAGGGGCGGGCAGTGGTGTAGGTGGGAGCACTCCTGGGCCCCACAGTGAGGGACAGTGGGAAGGAACTGTTCACAGCTGGCACCCCAAGAGGCGGACGACCTTCCATGGGGGTGAAGCCTCACCTTCCTTTACTGGCAGTGGTCCCCGGAGTCTATGACTCCACTCCCTCGGCCACCCTTGTCCTGCCAAAGGTCAGCAGCAGCTCTCAATGGTCAAATCTGATTTTGATTAGTTCCAGTCTCCCCCCAAATGCTCCCTTGACCCAGCAGTTTGGGGACCTTAGCAGTACCGTAGACCTCCGTGGTCTAGAGAAGCCTTCGGTCCCTTCTCAGAGTGTTGTTAGTAAGTATGTAGAATCACAAGAAAGGGAACTATATCAGAATACAGATATCAAAATGTTTTATAAAACCAAATTTGTGATGTAGAAAGCTCTGGACATCTTTACTGACACATTAAGCAGCAGGACCCAGGGGACGGCCCCACAGCCACTGCCACTGTGTAATAGTGACAAGCATAAATGACTATTTCAAGATTTCTGCAACAGCTGTGAGGGGACATGAAAATATCTGTAATTGGTTTTGGTGACAAAGTCAAAGGATATCTAATATTACTGTGGTTTTGTTGACTGTGTTTGTAATTGAAGGAAATATGAAATATCAGATACAGGTTTGTGAAAACAAAGAAGTAATTTTTTTTCCCATTCCAAGTTCATGGACTCCCAAAATTCTTTACAAAAATCCCTTGGGGCTGGGCGCGGTGGCTCACGCCTGTAATCCTAGCACTCTGGGAGGCCGAGGCGGGTGGATCGCTCAAGGTCAGGAGTTTGAAACCAGCCTGAGCAAGAGCGAGACCTCGTCTCTACTAATAATAGAAAGAAATTAATTGGCCAACTAAATATATATAGAAAAAATTAGCCGGGCATGGTGGCTCATGCTTGTAGTCCCAGCTACTTGGGAGGCTGAGGCAGAAGGATTGCTTGAGCCCAGGAGTTTGAGGTTTTTGTGAGCTAGGCTGACGCCATGGCACTCTAGCCCGGGCAACAAAGTGAGACTCTGTCTCAAAAAAAAAAAAAAAAAAAAGAAGAAAATTAGAGATTTTTATAATTATAGTGGAGAATTTAAAAATACCTTTTTCCCAAATTGACAAATTAAGTAGATAGCAGTGAGTAAGGATAGAGCAGTTTATGGTTTAACTTCTCTATGTGTTTCTATCATCTCCCTATATATCTACCTCTCTCTTTACCCAACTGAGAAGCTATCATTCTTTCATACATCTAAAGAAAATTTACATATGCATACTGGAATTTAACATATGATAATGGGGGCATGTTGGAGGAACTGAATTAATGGTGTTGGAACAATTGGCTTCCTATTTGGAAAAATAATCATGAGGTTCTAACCTCTCACCATTCATACATACAGAAAAATCACGCATAGATTACTTAGTTGAATTTTGAAATCAGAATTATATAATAACTAAACAAATAAGAATATTTTGTTATTGTATGATAGGAAAGGGCTTCCTAACAAGGTATGAAAGCCAGACTCTATAAGGAAAACAAAGATTGATAGATTTCATGGAATAAAAATGTAAAAGAAAAGTTC
This sequence comes from Lepilemur ruficaudatus, assembly GCA_963574885.1. Classification (NCBI taxonomy): domain Eukaryota; kingdom Metazoa; phylum Chordata; class Mammalia; order Primates; family Lepilemuridae; genus Lepilemur; species Lepilemur ruficaudatus. Next base: position 8,819 of record CAUYRT010082265.1, on the reverse strand, counting down.
CATTAGCTTTGAATATGTTAAATGGTTTTTTGTAAGAAGTCATTGTCAGCTTGGGACCTAGACTTCCAAGCAAAGCTGATTTTGGTTCTTTCTCAAGGTGACTTTGCACCTAGCCTGTCTGTAGTCAGGTGTAAGAAATACTTTCTTTTGCAAATTCCCATGTCTCTGTCTTAAAACTGTGACTTGATTTTAATTTTTAGCAGCATAACTCTTCAACTTGAGGTCACTTTTCTTTTTCTACTTTTATTATATTGTGAAGGGAAAGTGAATTTCGAAGGTCAAATTAGATTAGCTCTTTCTCTTGAGTGTCACCCTTTGCATTTCATGTGGTGCTTTCCCATCCTAATTTATAATTTAATAGCAAACTTATACCACTGTTTTTACCATCCTAAGATTTCTTTCTTTATTATCTTTAATACAATGAAAGACTTCAGCAAAGTTCGCTGTACCTCAGCTGTCAAAGTAACTCTTTGCTGTCAAGTTCTACACACGCACCTTTGCTAAAGTGTAAATATGAGTCTGTGATTCTAACTATATATGATAGATGATGTTTGTGAGCTTGACACACATGTAAGTCTATCCTGTTGCAGAAGCCTAAGTGCCTTTGGCACACCGGACCAAACCTTACCTTTCTCTTCTATTCAATAAAACATATCAGATTAAAACCTAAGACAATGCTATTGTATAGGGAGAATCTTGAATCTATTAGCAAACCACTAAAATTTACCCTAGTTCCTTTTAGCTATTGCTATAGCATATTGCTTGTGCTGTATCATACATACGATTGCAATGCACCAGTGTGTGTGTGCGACACATTGAAAACCACCACCCTCGTATGTTAATTTCCATATTTCTGCTGAAAATGGTAATACTTAAATTTAGGGTACAGTCTGGGTTTTCTGCAAGTCTATTCAGAAGGCAAGTATTTGTCAAGTATGTTCAAAAACTGCACTTATCTCTCTACTTTTTTATACTTGGTTATATATGCATATATTATCGTTTCTTCTCTTAAACACTATTTAATAATATTATTGCCCAAAGTTGTCCTTGATAAGCTAATGCCACTTATGGAAACAATGACCCTGAAGTTCAACATAAACAAGAATGAAAGAGAACTGGTTAGTTTTGAAAGTCAGTTAAAATGTACTTTAAAAAAGAGAAAATTATAGACAGAATACTGATACTGCCCTCAACAAATTTCATTATAAAATGATATAAAAATGCATCCTTACAGTAAGCATCAATGATAAAGAAAAAGAATACACAAGAAAATCTGATGTGTATATTGCCTTATGCATATGACACACAAACTAGGACCTATTTAATTTTTGAATACACGTTTTCTTTGTAAATACAAGTATATATTCAATTTGGTCTGTTCTTCTATTTTGAATCTTTAAATAAGTTTTTTCCCCACTTCTCTTTTGACTCAACATATGCCTGGAAAAATTTCTATAGCACTTGTGAAAATGATGAAATGAGCCGGGTCCTTGTCTATGTGGCCACATCTGGGAATAACCAGAGCCTTTTGAGCAACTCATTAACACGGGTTATCACTGTGTAAATTATTACTTTACTGCACTGAATGATAACCTCTTGCCTGATTAAGGGAATATAAATCTAAAATGCATTTCCTCTATTACTAGGAATCCTTTATGCACCATATTTCATTGATTCATTATTCAATTATTCATATTAATGTATTGTCATCTGATTATTTATGGGTGGTGAGAACAGTTGCTCGGTGATATATCAAAAGCCCTTTCTATTTCAAAATACCTTCCCACTGTAGGTGCCATGTGTCTCTGCACTATACTCCACAGGCCCATGATCTTTCTGCATTTAAGAAACAGGCTGAACTGGGATAAGACTCTTTTTCTTCTCTGTCAGACTTCTTATACTGAAGTTCAAGGGTCTGAGAGTATCACAAGGAATAGAATTTCCTCTTGCACTAGCTTAAAGAGAGTGACCCCTGAAACATCCTAACAATGCTAACAGGATAGCTGTAGACCCAATGACGAGTTTTAGATTATTCCAAAAGTGACCAGAGAAGACCTCAATCCGTTTGACAAAGAGGATGTCGTCTTGGTGGCTCTAATCCTTGAACTGCTTATTCAGAAGTAGCAGAACAAAGGATCGAATGGTATGTCTCATAGGCAACTCTCAGTAAAATAAATACCTATAGCATCCTCCACAGAGCGTCACACACATTACGTATTTGGGGGCACATCTGACTAAATAACCATTAGGTCACTTTTTTTGTGTTTTGTAAAATTTATAATTCCAACCAAATTTATGCTGAAAACTACAATATGCAGAACACAAAATATGCAGAGTATCTTTTCAAGAGCTAGATTTTAACAACTATTTATAGAAAATATAAGATGGTTCTGAATAATGAAAATGTAAACATTAAATATGCCAAAAACATAGCCGTCTTGTTCTGAGAAGCAGAAAAGCATAGTAGTTATGAGCATAGCCTGGAGCTCTATGACCCTGGACGAGTTCCTGAAGCTTCCTCTGTCTCATTTGTTTCTTCTGTTAAGATGCAGATAATGTTAGTACTGGCCTCACTGGATGGTGTGAAGATTAGATCAGTTAATATATGCTAAAGAAATTCAAATGGTGTGTGGCATATAGTAACCATCTAATATTAGTAAGTCTGATATTATTCTCAAGTTTCTTCTCTGTTTTTGTTTAATACCATCTTCCTAAATATTACATTAAAACAAAACAAAACAAAACAAAACTCATTAGCACCAGGCCATGAGAATAATGGTTTACTGAACTGGAACATTCACATGCTAAATGTCTTATGCCATAGGTTTTACTAGAAATCATTTAGGTCTAAGAACTTCTCAACTTTAAGATAAGACAGTAAGCTACTGTTCTGAGATGTAAACAACAGGCATCTAGAATCCTATTTTATATATGTTAATTTATCTGTTATCACTGAAGGAAATTTTAGAAAGTAATTCATTTTTTTCCCTGAGCAATTAAAAACTTATATAAATTACAAAAAGTTATGAAAAGTATAAGTTGTGAAAGTTACCTATTTACTTTCATTTTTTTTCTTTAAAAATGAATAGCGTAATAAAAAGATACTAATCATTCTCAGAGAAATTCTCTTGTCCTATGTCAAACTTCACCTCTTTTTGTAGACATTAACTAACTCAGCTGAGATAGCATGAAATATCAAAACAAGACAGAAGGTAGGAAGCTGAATTACTGAAACTAAATAATCTCATGGGAAATAGCTTGGTTTCACCTAGGGCTTTTTGGCAATATTGATCAAAAAGTGATGATTACCATTTTAAAGAGTGCTTTTAATTTCACATGTAGGTAGGTAGTTGGAAAACAGAAAGCAACTGACTTTATAAGTTCTTCTGTTTCAGCAGAACTAGAAAATAAAGTAATTATTAAGCAGAAATTACTATTGTTCTCTAATTTCCAGAGCCTTTGAATCAAAGGATATGAATGCCTGTATGAACATTTTATTATTCTGATTATCATTCATCTACTATCAAAAGGTAGTGAAGTCTTCCTAATTCCTATAAAATATTTTCTTTCTTTATGCAACACACTACCTTGAAAGCTGGGATAAATCAGAATAGCTTGGCTTTTTATCCTAAAAGATAATAGGAAAATCATAATTGAATTTCACCTTGATCTCATCAGCTATATAAGTCGTCTTTGACTGCTTTAGCTTTATATGATGCACTGCATTAATATGCTAATAAAATTTAGGCATGCTTTATTTAGAAAATAATCTTAATATGCCAGTGAAGATCTAAGTCCTGTTCATTATTTGTAGATATTGCCTTCTAATTTATCCTTATGCTCTGCTTTAAACCAAGCCGCATCTTCTCTGCCCTGGACTTTTGAAATCATCTTCTAACTTTTCTCCCTGTACAATGAATTGAATATTTATTATCCCCCCCAAATTCATATGTAGAAATCGTAACCCCCTAGGTGATGGTATTAGAAGGCAGGGCCTTTGGGAGGTGATTAGGTGATGAGGGTGGAATCTCGTGAATGGGGTTAGTGCTCTTATAAAGAGACTGAAGGCAAATAAATGACACATATGGTAGAAAACAAATAAACAAATCAGTTAACTGTGAAAGCTTCCATTTGTGATACTGTACTCTGGAGCAAATATAAGTTTCCTGCGATAAATAATTATTCATCATCTGCTGGGAGCATTTTATATTGAATGATAAGGAAGTCCCTCTGAGAAGGATGATACTTGAATATGTCTTGAAAAACAAGAAGGAGCCAGTTGTGTGAGTATCTAGAGAAACAGGAGAGAGAGAAGAACGACAGAGACAGAGACAAAATAATGAAAAAAACTAAAAAGCTATTCACCTTGCCGTCTACAGATAATTGTTCTAAGCATTGTAGTGTATATGCTTGAATTTATTGCTTTTATCTGTCATATATAGGCATGTATATTTATATAGATAAATAGATATAGGTATATGTACATATGTACATATAAAATTAGATAATTTTTTTAAAAATTGCATTCTAGTATACATATTCCTTAACAATCTACATTGGTCATTAAAGAATTACAAACATTTCTCTTTATCACTAATTAGACATTCACAGAATTAATTGTTTCTTAGTCTTTCAGTATGATTGAGTGTACTATAGTTTACCAATTCCGACTGTTTGATGCTCAGGTGGTTTCCAATATGTACTATTATAAACAACACTGAGATTTAAAAAATCTTATAAATAAAATAGTGTCCATATCTAACTTTATTTCTTTATAATAACTTTCTATATGTGAAATATTTTAGTAAATATAAAAATCAAAAACTTTCCATTTCCAAAATGCTCTTCATAATTACAAACTGATAATCCAACTAGCAGTGAATATCTGTTTCTCTACCCACACCATCAGTGAATATGATAGTTTATTGCATTCCTTTTTTTTTTTTTGAGACAGAGTCTCACTTTGTTGCCTGGGCTGGAGTGCCGTGGCGTCAGCCTAGCTCACAGCAACCTCAAACTCCTGGGCTCAAGCGATCCTCCTGCCTCAGCCTCCCGAGTAGCTGGGACTACAGGCATGCACCACCACGCCTGGCTCATTTTTTCTATATATTTTTAGTTGGCCAATTAATTTCTTTCTATTTTTAGTAGAGATGGGGTCTCGCTCTTGCTCAGGCTGGTTTTGAACTCCTGACCTTGAGCGATCTGCCTGCCTCAGCCTTCCAGAGTGCTAGGATTACACGCGTTAGCCACCACCTATTTTATTCTTTTAAGATCTCTTTTGAACATAAAAGAGGTTCTTCCCCACCACAATTACAGATTACATTATTTGACTTTCGCAGCAGTTACCTCCAAAAATAGATGCACAAAAATGTATTCTCACACCCCTTATCAGGAGTGGTTCATCTGCCAAAGTTGCCCATTGTAATTCCATATGCCAGTTGAAAACCACTGCCCTAGAAAATGTAATAAAATGCAGCACCGTAATACCCAAATTAGGGATTATAAGAAAGCAAAAAATTGCATGTGAGAGAATAGCATGTCAATCAAAAGCCTCAGTCTGAAGAGTGGGGAGAATGGGTTTCCATTTCATTGGCTCCTCCACATACAGAATTACTGCATGCTCAGGAAGATTTTCATTCCGGGAATAGCTCAAGATTTTGCAGAGCCACAGTTGAGAAAATGAGACTTGCCCCAGCTGCTGTGATCCATCAGGATATAAGGGCACATCATGAAAAGTTTATCCTGGGTTTCTGTAGTGTTAGGACATTTTCAGTAGCAAGTAACAAAAACTAGAATTTTGCTGGCTCAGGCAAAGTAGAATCCAGGATTTAAACAGGGCAGGCACCTTTCTGTTTCTTCCTCTTTGTTTAGCTCTGTGTTCCTCTGTGTGTTAGCTTCTTTCTCAGACCTTCTCTCTCCCCATGTTGAAAAGTTAGCCTCCAATAGCCCCAAGGCTAGCAACATCCTTACAATTTGTAATACGGAAGAAAGAGAAACCCTCTCAAACTGCATCAAATACTAGAGAAGACTATGATTGGCCCTGCGTGCGTCACCCATGGAAGTCACCATGAGAGTCAACCTTGGAATCTGGGAAGGGGATTCCATGCAAAAAATCAGATATCAGGCTATCAATCTCCTGCTGCTATTCTTTCCAATAGATTTCTCTGAAGACTATCCATGTATAAAAGCATTTATTTTCACACTTAACTGCTGCCCTCTAGCTAGCAAAACCAGTAGGCACCAAAAGCAAGGGATCAGATTATCAAGACTTGAGGCCAACACTTCTGTTTAAAAGGCTGTTTACAGAAACGTGGTTGGAAGTGGAAGGCATTTACCTGGGTAACTAAAGGAGCTGACTTATTACCTGGAGAACAGCTCAAGGACAGATGCATGGTGCTTTTTTGGAATTGAGGAAGGAGTATTTTGTTAGAAAGTGATTGAAATCTGCTTGCATTCTATTGAAAGGTCCGGTGTCCTTTCCATTGGTATTTGCTTCCATGAGTAACAAACAACCATAGACTAGTGTCCTCTTCAATTGTAGTAATCTATGTTTAACAATGTCTAGTATTTGATGCCCACATAGATTACTCTTTAAGCTCAATGGTTATACATTACTCTGGATAAAATTTAGCAGGAGCAACAGGCTAGCCTACTGAATATTCATATACTGTATGTAAAAACTATGAAAAAAGTTTCAAAATTTTTACCTGTTCTGCATTTACTCATATATTCCTAAACTGTTAAAAATGAATCTCTTTCCTTGTTGTTTTCAACTGGCTTCCTTTTGGGAAAACAGACACTCACACATAGCATCAGTATATGTTTCCTATTTTCTTTGAATGTTTATACTTTTACTTGACAACAGTTCCCATAGCTGTAAATGGCCAAAACTGATAGGGCCTTTTTTTAATGTCTCTCCTTTCCCCGTGTTTCTCCTCAGCCTTCTTTGTCAGTCCACAGAGAACCTGAGATACAACACTGGGTAACAGACACCAGATTTTCAAAATCAGATTTTTGGCTAATTGTGTAATCTTGGAAAAGTTATGAAGCCTCTTTGAATCTGCTTCTTCATGGTAAAATTGGGAAAAATTTTACAACTACTTAATCAGGTCAATATGAGAATTAAAACTAATAACATGTGATGTTTATAATACATGCCCTGAAAGATAGGAAGCACTTAATAATAGCTGTTGTTATTTACAAAGGACAATGTTTGAGATAAAGACAAAAGTCCCAACTGTATTTATTCAAGCAAGATGCAAGGCAATAACACTGGGTGTTTTGTCCTGATATGTAATCATTTAATTAGAAACCAAGATCTGAAAATTGGTTCACAAGAATTGAAAAACTCATTGATCATTCATACAATGAGAAATATAAATGCAGCAACTTTAAAGGCATCTGTGTTTGGTGCAGATTCTTCCCTTAAATAGTTAAAAATGGAGCAGGCATGTTGTTTTCACTGAGAGCTGGTTATGTATCTAAATTTTAAATTTGATTTACTTTTACTTTGTTTCTGGGTAGAAAATTCTCTTCATCATTATCCCTCATATCACATTTCTTTACTGTTCTCAGCTAAGTTGTTATTGGAAGATACACGTGGAATCTGCCCAAACTCCTCTTCTCACCAGATAATCTATTAAACAGCATGCACCATAATTGAGTTCAGGTGGCAGCCATCAATGAGCTAAGTCTTGAATGAGATTAAGATGAATGACAGCGCTGCTTGCCAGAGTCCCATTGCCCCAGAAAGAAATGCGAAATTAATGGTATCAGTGACTGGTAGAGTGACTGGCAAAAAACAAACAGGAAAAGGGAAAAGAATGTTTAAATATATGTCATGCGTATTTCAGTGAACACAAATCTCTGTCCTTCCGTACCTTTAATACCCCCACACTCCTGGGATCAACCATGTAGAACCAGAACCGAATGGTACCCACGCCGAGGCTGGCTGGGAAGTATTTAGAGGTAGTGATTCTTGCAGTGCCTCCTTCTTTGGGCCCAGATGAGTTGACATACAGGAAGTTCTTGCCACTACCTTGAAAGAGATTAATATGACTTTTTCAGTGTAATGAAAATATTTTATAGTATGGGGAAGAATGTATTTCAACCATGCACAGCTATCATTTTCTCCCTAAAGACACACACAGACACACACACTCATACAGAACTCATCCTTTTTTTTTTTTTTTTGAATCTTCCAACAGTTTATTAGAAAGAATGTAGACATTTAAAAAAATCCCCACGGTCATGAACATAAATTAAAGTTTTTCAGCCCTGGTATAAAGCTGAAGTAAAAAAAAAAAAAGAAATAAAAAACCCAATACTGTATTAACATTTTTTCATTCACTTGCCATACTGACAGTGCAAATACAAATCTGGTCTAAATGTGCAGATTCTCAAGCAACGACATACAGCTTTCTTTGTCCTCCATGCTAAGAGGTGTAAAAGCTTAAGGGCCAAACAATACCAAATGTATAGGCTTCAAAAACCATCTAAGTTAGGGCATTCACTAGATTTAGCTAAGATACATCTGGAACACTGACAAGTGATTACTTACATACAATAATGTAAATTTTTTGAAAAATAAACTTTAGTGGAACAATCCTGAAGGACACACCAGGGGAACAACACAGGTTACCAGTTTAAGGTGTCAGCCAATTTGTTTCAGCCACTTCTGAGTCCATGTTCTAAAAATCTAAAATTTAGTTATCTTTCCCTAAAGCTGAGAACTTCCTATCATGTCAGTATCTATGTTACAAAAAAAAGGAGACTTAGGAGAAACGTTTTTATTTATCACAACTGCTGTATCAATTACC
>CAUYRT010082262.1:0-33030 GCA_963574885.1 Lepilemur ruficaudatus | reverse complement strand
GCTACCAGAGCCAAATACCCTTCTGTTTACATCATTCATTATATGGATGATATCCTTATGGCTCATGCTGATTAAGGATTTTTGTTGCAGACTTTTGATCATATTAATAACCAATTAAATAAGCAAGGCCTCGTTATCGCCCAGGAAAAGGTGCAAACTGTAACCCAGCCATAGCGAGTTCACTTGCTCAAGGCTTCTTGGGAGTGGCTCCGGGTCATGGTCCTCAAATTTGGCTCAGAGTAAATCTCTTTAAAATTATTTTACAGTTTGGCTTTTTTCCATTGACACCATCTTGTTACTTATCTAGATAAAATTGGACAACTTGTATTTAAGGGCCAACAACGACTCAGACAATTAAGTGGTCAAGACCCTATTAAAATAGTGATTCCCTTAATTTTTTCTCAAATTCAAATGGCATATCAGCAAAATATTTTTTTTTCTTTATCATCAGTGGAGAAGTGAGATATCAGCAAAATATAAACTGGCAATTAGGTTTATTTGATTTTGTGGGAACAATTGATAATCATTACCCAAAGAACAAATTATTTCAATTTTTAAAATTAACTCAATGGATTTTACCTAAATTAGTGAAATCTGTGCCAATTCCTCAAGCTCCTACTTTTTTTACTGACAGCAGCAATACTGGTCTAGCAGGATATTCTGGACTGATCACATGTATGGTCAACTCCCTTTACCTCAGCACAAAAGGTAGTGTTACAGGCAGTCATTCAACTTTTGCAGGGTGTCACCTCTCCACTGAATATTGTGTCAGATTCACAATGTGTTGTTCCAGTAGTTCATACTATAGAGACAATTACTATCGCACCTAATGGTAAAATCTCTACCTTGTTTCAACATCTACAATCAATAATTCTAGACCACCAGTCTCTTTTATTTATTACCTATATTAGATCTCATACTCACCTCCCAAGGCCATTGGCTGCTGGTAATGAGAAGGTGGATCAATTACTTATTGGCTCAGTTCAAGATGCTACACAATTCCATCAATTAACTCATTAATACTAAAGATTTAGTTCAAAAGTTTAAGATCACAAATAATCAAGCCAAACATACTGTATCTCACTATCCTACGTGTCAAATTATTATTATTATTTTTTTTTTTTTTGAGACAGAGTCTCACTCTGTTGCCCGGGCTAGAGTGCCGTGGCGTCAGCCTAGCTCACAGCAACCTCAAACTCCTGGGTTCAGGCGATCCTCCTGCCTCAGCCTCCCGAGTAGCTGGGACTACAGGCATGCGCCACCATGCCCGGCTAACTTTTCTATATATTTTTAGTTGTCCAATTAATTTCTTCCTATTTTTAGTAGAGACGGGGTCTCGCTCTTACTCAGGCTGGATTCGAACTCCTGCCCTTGAGCGATCCTCCCACCTCGGCCTCCCAGAGTGCTAGGATTACAGGCGTGAGCCACCGCGCCCGGCCACATTTACCTCTTTTATATTAGCACTCCAATAGCCACTTTTGTTTATTCTGGTTTATTTGTTACTACTTCAGACTATGAATGTTTACCTACTTCCTTTAGCAGTATTGAGGCACCCTTATATTTTCTTTTTGGGGTCAGGCATAACCCTTCAACAGATTAATCTGTAGAATATTTTATTTTTAATACAGTAAGTATTCATGTATAATCCCTATATATGATTTACCCTTCTCCCAGAAAAAATAAATGTCTTGACTTTAGAATCTATAATCTTCTGTTTTGGGAATAATTTAATAAAAGAGTGGCCATCAGACCATTTGTCTCTAGGAAAACCTGGGGTTCTGTTCATTTTTGAATCTAAAACAAATGTCACATTATCAGAACGTTACCTGAGGTAGTTTTGGTGTTGGTTGAAGAAACAAGGCTAGTGAGGTTAACAACCTCTCCGGGTGTAAAGATGAATGGAGCAGCCACAGTCACAGGATTGCTCACAGGGTTGGGTCTCTCAGGATTAGCATTCACCTGATTCTGCATTGCTTCCTACCAAACAAGGCACGATATGTCAATGTCAGAATACTTATTAGCTTTAGTTATACAGTTACTGAACAGCATACGCCTACCCCCACGCCAATGCTCTATCAAGCAGAACTAGTTCTGGCACACAATGTCCGAGAGAGCAGAGTTCTCATTAAGACCACCACTTTTTCCATACAAAGCACAGAACTGAAGAAGAAGAAAAAGACTACCAGTTTTTTCAAACCAGGGCAGAAGAGATGTTAGGTTATTTTCCCAAACTTGTTTCTACTTGAGAAAATCAAAGGTGTATTATTTGCAAAAACTTCTAGACAATTCAGTTAACTTCTCTGGATCTTTTTGTTTGTTTGAAAAGTGAGAGACTTGGCCTGAATAGTCTAAAAAGTAATTTCCAATTGTGATCAATTATCTACAAGTCAATGTGCTAGCAGGAGATCCCTGCAGAGTACCCACAGAGAACAATTATTCTCTAGAGTTTTGTCCAACTACTTGTTCCATTCTGCCATTGAAGAAATTCCTAAGAGAATATATAACAAGCAAATAAATAAGTGCCAGGTTTTAAGTCTAGTTCCACAAGCTACACTTTTGCTTCCAGAGATATTTGCTCAATTTTGGTGAAAAGATACTTATCTTTATTTTATTTATTTTAATTTCAGAAGCAGTTTTCTTTTCTTTTTCTTTTTAAACTATCAGTTTCTTTCTTTCTTTCTTTCTTTTTTTTTTTGAGACAGAGTCTCACTCTGTTGCCCGGACTAAAGTGCCATGGTGTCAGCCTAGCTCACAGCAACCTCAAACTCCTGGGCTCAAGTGATCCTCCTGCCTCAGCCTCACAAGTAGCTGGGACTACAGGTATGCGCCACCATGCTCGGCTAATTTTTTCTATATATTTTTAGTTGTCCAGCTAATTTATTTCTATTTTTAGTAGAGACGGGGGTCTCTCTCTTGCTCAGGTTGGTCTCGAACTCCTGAGCTCAAAGGATCCTCCCACCTCGGCCTCCCAGAGTGCTAGGATTACAGGCGTGAGCCACAGCTCCCGGCCTCCTCATTGGCTTTTGCCTGGCCTAATAAAAGTCACCACATGCTTATTTAGCATTAAGTATCTTCTCTTTCTCATCTGTGTGCCAAAATCCAAACAATCATCTTTTCACAACAAATTTAATCGTATCAGTCCTCTATTTAAAAGCTTCTATTGGAAACCCATTGCCCACATAATAGTTCAAACTCCTGGCAGGGCATGGCGGCTCATGCCTGTAATCCTAGCACACTGGGAAGCTGAGGTGGGAGGACAGCTTGAGCTGAGGAGTTAGAGACCAGCCTGAGCACCACAGTGAGACCCTGTCTCTACTAAAAATAGAAAAATTAGCTGGGCGTGGTGGCCCATGCCTGTAGTCCCAGCTACTCAGGAGGCTCATCGCTTTAGCCTAGGAGTTTGAGGTTGCTATGAGCTAGGCTGACGCCATGGCACTCTAGCCCAGGCAATGGAGTGAGATTCTGTCTCAAAAAAAGAAAAAAAAAAAAAACTACTTTGTGTGCCATGTAACACTTCTGTATTTAGAACGCAGCCAAACTCAAGCCTTAGCATCTGCCACTCCCAAACTCCACTTCCTTTGCCCATTCTCTAAACACACAACTACTTAATCTTTCCTGAACATTCCACATTCTTTCACACCTCTGTCTTTGATTTACTCTTTTTCTACCCTAGAAGATAGTCTTTCACTTCTCAGCCTACTTCTTGAAAACTCAGTTCCAATTCTAGATATACTTTAATCCTTCCCTTAAGCATCAACACTCCCTCCTCTGTGCTCCCCTAACACTTGCTAGGTATCTGTTTATCATGTAGTATTGTAATGCTTTATTTCCTGTCTCCACTTTTATCATGCTGTGAACACTCCATGGGCAGGGCATGTCCTATTAATTTTTTATGTCCCCCATCCTATTGTTCCCTGATATACAAGTGCTGGTTTGAGAAATTAATGGATGAGATCACCACAGCTAATTTTCAATTCTGAGATGGCTTTAGAACTATACAGATGGTCCCTGACTTACAATGGTTCAATTTAACCATTTTTTTACTTTACCATGGTGTGAAAGCAATTCAACTTATGATGGGCTTAGGTCTGGATTAGCCCATTGCAAACTGATCTGGACATAATCCTCTTGTAAGTCAAGGAGCATCTGTCTACTGTCTCAAATCAGCTGATGTATATTCAGAAAACATAAAGTGACTTTTAATATTGTCCCAAGTCAAGCTTAATTAGAAAGGGAACTTTTCATGGAGAAAAAACATCCTAAAGCCAAATAAATGTTTTTTGTACTGGCCATAACATTGTTCTTTAATCACCATGAATAACTCTAGACTTTATAGAATGTTGTTTTAAAAAGATACTAATGACACTGAATGATAAGATAGAAATATATGAGAAGTACTACTTTGATAAGATAGGAAAAATTCAGTTTTGATTCAACTCCTATAAGAAAATCCTTAACTTTAAATGAAGTATACACTGAGGAGTATAAAAAGAACCACACCTGGAGGATGACCAAAATCTCAGCATTGTTTTTTTCCAGGGCTATATCAAAGGCAGATTTATCAAATTTGCTGAACACATGGACATCAGCTCCATATTTGATAAGTAGCTCTACGACATCCCGATGGTGGTGCTCTGTGGCCCAATGTAAAGCTGTCATCTTCAACATGTCCTTGGCATTCACATCTGCACCATTCTGTCATAGAAAAGCAATTTTTTCAACAGATACTGATTATAGTAGCACAGGTGTAACAGTCTATCATTAAGTACAGAGGCTTTCCATAGAGATTGTACATACTCAAATTTAGATCATGTTTAAGGACTATCACAGGGAAAAACTTCTCAAATTCTCCTAAATGCTGGTAGACATAATGCTTTCAATGAGTGGGTCTTCTAAGGACAGCACTGGGAAATTAAACAGATGGGAGAGGAAGGGGGAAGAACAAATTTTTGTTGCCATTATTAACAGACACTGCCTGAAAAAATGGGCATAAATGCAGAGACCACCTGCAGAGAGAATGAATAAAAATCAGTAAAGTCTGTTTAGCACTTAAAAAATTAGAAAACAAACTCCTCATAGCCATGATGACTCTTGAAAGAGAGTCATGCAATTCAATGCTATAAACTGTCCTAAACTTAATCCTTCCCAACCCAGTTTCCTACCACCCATTTAAGTAAGAAAACAAGGAGGTGGATGCCTTTTTTTACAGCATAGGTCCTCCACTATTCTTGCTTTACCCTAACAAGAAGTTCCACAATGTGCGCATGTCCATCGGCTGCAGCCATGTGCAAGGGAGTCCTGTCCACTTTGGTCCGGGCATCCCTGCTAACGCCTGCTCGAAGGAGTACTTCTGCAGTGGAATAATGACCATACTGAGCTGCAAGATGAAGGGGTGATGTTCCAAGCTGTAGGAAAATAATAGTCATTGAATGTCCATCATGTACAGAGTCCTAAATCATTACTGGAGAGATACAAATGAACAAGAGGTGAATCCTATGGTTCTTGTCCTTCAAGAGAGAACCTGGTTGGGCCAACAGAATTGAAGAAATGATTTGATTTAAAAATTATAGATCAGCCTTGGCAAGAAAATAAACAAAAATTAACATACTAATTGGCAAATAAATATACCACCAATTAAATAAGTGCCAAGTATAAACTTTAAGTCAGGTGGATTTATCAAGTAAGATTTCCTAAAGGACATAATTTAATTTAATTTAATTTAATTTTATTTTTTTGATACAGAGTCTCACTCTGTTGCCCAGGCTAGAGTGCCGTGGTGTCAGCCTAGCTCACAGCAACCTCAAACTCCTGGGCTCAGGCGATTCTCCTGCCTCAGCCTCCCGAGTAGCTGGGACTACAGGCATGCGCCACCATGCCTGGCTAATTTTTTCTATATATTTTTAGTTGCCCAATTAATTTCTATTCTTAGTAGAGACGGGGTCTCGCTCTTGCTCAGGCTGGTTTCTGAACTCCTGACCTTGAGTGATCCGCCCGCCTCGGCCTCCCAGAGTGCTAGGATTACAGGCGTGAGCCACCGTGCCCGGCCTAGGACATGATTTTAAGCAGGCATTAAAAAAGGTTTAAAAAAAAAGGGATCAAAAGAACATTCTGAGTTGGGATAAAGGGAAGGGATAGACAGGTTCAAAACAATTCATAGAAAAGGGGTAGAGACTAAAAAGTTATATATGGAATTTGGGGTACAAATTTGATCAGTTAGAAGCTTCTTGCCACAGTAAGGCAGAGCAAAAAGACTGATGAGATGAAGAGGCACTAAAAATTTAGCAATGGTGTATCAACAGTAATAAGCAAGTCTATTGTCTCAATGTAAATCTTGTAAGAGTTATCTATCAGCATCCACTCTGGCCAGAGATCTATTCCTTTCTTTGTTATGCTCTTTATTTTAAGCCTGTTTATTCTTTGCTTTTCATATGCTCAACCTCTCTGTCTGTCTGGATTTAATTCACATTGCTTTTTTCAGGTGTATTTATAGAAATGCTAATCTAATGGGTTTCCTTTTCTTCCTTTTTGTGAAGTGCTAAGAACCTGCTGGCCTCTGAAGTTATGAATTAATCACCCTAGAATAGAGGTCACTCACTCATCAAAATTGTTAAAATTAGGCAATGCTTACAAAATCTGTGAATACTAAGAAATCCCACATTATAACTTAGACCTGGATCTTTTGAAACTCTGATATCCAAGTTGATTGTCTAGGCTCATTAAATTGCATCTTCCTCTTTAATGTTTTTTAAGAATGGTAAAGGAAACAAAATGGCTATACTATTCTTTAGACCAGGGAATATTGGAGAAAAGGAAACAAAGAGTTTATTAGTCTAGAAATGCACTCTTATTATACTGATTTTGTTTCATTTCTAGCTAATTCCAGAAGCCTATGACCCAAGTATACTCCAGAGAGAAGTAAGCCTTTAGAAAATACTCTAAAAAGCATTATAGGAAATTACAAGTATATAATACCTTACAATTATCACCTATATATCCACAGGAGACTCTTTCAATTTGGAAAACTAAAAGAAAAAGAAAACCACATATTCAGATGAGACAAAGAAAATAAAACTCTTGTAGGGGATATGAAGTAGAAAGGGAATGAAGAAAAATCAATAAAAGTCTGTTTAGCCTTTAAGAAAAAGGTTGGTAAAAGCACACATTGGAAATAATTAAGAGACCTTTCTGCTAAGCTTACCCAGTCTGTGGTGAATGGGGCTCCATTTGCCATCAATGTTCTCACTTCATCATCTTGGCCTTTTCTTGCTGCTTCTAGTAACCTCTTTCCCAAGTCCACCAAAGACATCTTTATGCATAGGAACAGAAGTTTTCAGGTAGCTATAACTTAAACACAAGGGAAGCTGCCTGCAAAATGTTTTTATAAGACTTCTTGTACTTAAATATATATAAGATACATCTCAAGTTTGCTATCTGTTAGTCACTTCCTTTCTACCTCATATAACACAAACAATAAGATACTTGGGAAAGTTTCAGGCCTTAATGAATAGTTCTTCACTTTCAATCTCCAGAAAAATACTTTGGAAATAGGTGTGACATACTACTTAAGGAACATGGTACAAAGTAATAAGGCATGCATCCTGGTTTTCAGGCAGGGAGCAAGAAGAATGCCCACCTGTGAAACTGCTGCTTGATTCAAATTATGGGAGCCCTTATTAGCAACTAATTACTCTTTCTGGAGGTTTTTAGGTCTTTGGAAGGCAGAACGAAACGGGATACATCAAACTTTCTAAATCAAACTGCATCTCTATTAGTCATGTTTTTATCTTCTGACTATGGTGTAAAGATGTAATAGTCTGGCAGGGCGCGGTGGTTCACGCCTGTAATCCTAGCACTCTGGGAGGCCGAGGCGGGAGGATCGCTTGAGGTCAGGAGTTCAAGACCAGCCTAAGCAAGAGCAAGACCCCGTCTCTACCAAAAAATAGAAAGAAATTCATTCTCTGGACAGCTATATATATATATATATATATATAAAATCAGCCGGGCATGGTGGTGCATGCCTGTAGTCCCAGCTACTGGGGAGGCTGAGGCAGAAGGATCGCTTGAGCCCAGGAGTTTGAGGTCGCTGAGAGCTAGGCTGACGCCACGGCACTCTAGCCTGAGCAACATAGTGAGACTGTCTCAAAAAAAAAAAAAAAAGAAAAGGAAAAAAGATCCTACACAGGGCTGTTCAGATATGCTGAATCAAAGTTAATCTATTCTAATAACAAAATTCCAACTCTAATCTCTACCACACACAAAAAAATTTCAGTTGAAGTTTGGGGTATCTGTTTAAGAAGTCTGGTTTGTTTCATGTTCCTGGGAAGCTGGTACTTCTGGAAACAAGACCCTTTAAATAAGTTGATTTTTATCCCACTGTAACTGGTATCTTCGACACCTGAACTCTTACAAAATCTTTTTGAGCAATTTTTCCACTGTAATCTGCCTTCACATATAGATCTATCACTTTTCTTTAATCATCTTTGTGAGTCAGGTATGAGTAGCACTAAATGGCAACCAACCCAAATATGTCATCCCATTCTTTAAACAAGCCATGAAAAGCCTTATTGTGCAGAGATATAATTAAACTTCGGGTTTAGAATGTAAATAGGGTGTTATACTCATCACCCGATAAGAAAAAGTTCTCCTAGAAATGTGTTCTTCAAGGCACTTTTCTCCCCCATCATCAGTTATTCCTTTGAGTTAACCTGAAGCACCTATCTTCAGTAAAAGTAAAACGTATTTTTAAATAACAGCCTTTTGAGGGGGACTGCGTGCCATCCTCACTCTATCCTCTCCATGCTGGCAGAACCGGGAGGCCAGAGATGTAGTCTAATGGACTGCAGAACAGTCCAGGTGTCGCCCACTCCCTCATGCCGAACGACAGCATTGTCCCTTACCGGATGTACCTCCGCTTTCCCTATATATAATGAGGAAACAAAATCTGGTCTAACTTGCCTTAGAAGGATTTTGGAGATGAATAAAATAACAAAGCACACACTTTCCCTCCGGAACAAACACACAAAAACTTGCAACAGTGTGTTTTAATAATCTGTGAAGTGCTTGAGCTTTTGACAACAAACTATTATCGAAGAGTAATTACTTCGGTTTATGTAAGAATTTGGGTAGGGCCGTTCTCTTCCTCACTGTTACCGAAGCAGGGATGAAAACAGATGCTTACGAACATCTCTGCTGGAACGCGTAGATCAAGTGGCAAAATGCAAATACATTCCCAGATGGCCAAAAACGTTAAATCGTTGAAGAGAAGCCGCAGGCTGCCTCCGCAGACGTCAGAAAGAGAGAGACAGAGACAGACACGCCCCAGAAAGAAGCCCTTCTGGGAAGACGGAGAGGAATGGAATAACCTCTGGTTCAAGAAAATGTGCGGGAACAGGGGAAAGCTAACGGGAAGGAGAACTGCGATGGAAGAATCCATGGTTCTTTTGGTATTGCGCACGCCCCCACCGGGCGGCCAGCCGCACAAACGACTGCGGAAGAACCGCAGGCAGGGCCCTCACTGCTGCTGTTCAGATTACTGAGTTCTCTGATACTCTGTAAATTATTGGTCAGAAAATTCGAGTCCCCTTTCCCCTCTATCATAAATCCTCCAGTTCCTCACACCAGTGTTCTCAGCCCGGGGGGCGCAGCCCTTGGCCCCGGCTCCACGCCGCCCCCTAGCGGTCACCTCTGTGGCCCTGGCTTCCCTTGGTCCAGCTCCCCAGCCCCAGGTTTTACACCCACCCCTTTCTTCACCTTCCAGTCCCCTCCCCTTCCTCCCGAAAGCATCCCCTTCCTCTCCGTCCCCCTACCCCAGCTGTCCCCGCTTCGGTGAGGGGGCGCCGCTCGGTCCGCACCCAGAAGTCCGGGGTTGGGCTAGGAAGCGGTGCGCCTTCTCGCGGCACTTTCCATTCCAGCCCTGACGCCCCCCAGGGTCCACGCATCTCTTCTTCCCTCTCACCTCCTCGTCCGGGACGCTGCCGGCTGTGCTTCCACCGAGCCCGCCAGTTTAGTCCCGTTTCCTTCTCTAGTTAAGACTCCCTGTCAATGACAGTTACTTTTTCGCCTTTTCATATGTGCATATTTTGGGGGCCTTTAACCCCCCCTCGTGGAGAAATGAAGGTAACAAAATGGCGGACCCGGAAGTGAAGGCGCTGTCTGTGTGATTTCTGGCGGAGGAATCTGTAGAGGGAAAATGATTAGAAAACTCATACTGCCACTGGAACAGATAGATGATGCACCTCCGAGACTCATTTCCTATCTACTGAAGGACTTCTGAGGTGGAAAAATGTGTACCGAGACATCCTAGATGGGACTATTTATTGAGGCGGAGGATTATTGATTACGTGTCTTATAGTTCCAGCAGGGGACGGACCCGATGGTTGTTTTGGCGCCAAGAACCCGGCGGAGCGCCGAGGGGCAATCAGATTATGCATCAGTCTTGAAGTTTGCGGCCTGCCTCTTGGCTGCTTCTCCCGGGGGGCCAGGCTTAGGGTTGACAGGATAGCCTTGCTTCCTTGTCCTTGGACATTTCTGGTTTTACTCGTGAATTGGGCTCTGGTGCTTGATGGACACACGTTTCCAGTTAGAAGACCCCAGGGCCAAGCTGTCAGTGCGCAGATAACTGAGTCATTTGTACGGGGCGTTGGTGGTAGGGGGGGAGCCTAGAATAGGCTGGAGCATGAGTTTGCAACTCCGTTTAGTCACTTTATTTACCATTTGATCCCCGTCTCCACCCACCATTTGCCATGACTAAAGGACTCGGAGAAACCCGGGAAGAAGCCCTTCAAAAAATTAGTAAAAGTAGAAAAGGACACACTTACCCCTCCTGGCCCCATTCTGTATTGGACTTTGACCATCTTTAGATGGTTGGCATAGGAGGCCTAGGAGGCGAATTTACCTTTCTCCCCCCTCCTCTGAACAACTCCAGATCCTATTCTGTTCCTTTTTTAAAATGTTCGGTTTTTTTTTTTTTTATTTTTTAGATTAGTGCAGTAGTGAGAAGGGGGGAAAGTAGCAGAACAAGGAGTTCAATCTGTAACTGATTGTGAACAGTCAAGTGAGATAACTCACTACCTTCAGACTAGCCTCTTTTTTTTGGAAACAGAGTGTCTCTGTCACCCAGGCTATAGTGCAGTGACATCATCATAGCTCACAGCAATGTCAAACTCCTGGGCTCAAGCGATCCTCCTGCCTCAGCCTCCCCAGTAGCTGGGGCTACAGGCTTGCGCCACCATGCCCGCCTAATTTCTTTCTATTTTTAGTAGACACGGTGTCTCTCTTGCTCAGGCTTGTCTCGAACTCCTGACCTCAAACAATCCTCCTGCCTCAGCCTCCCAAAGTGCTAGGATTACAGGTGTGAGCCACAGCCACCCTGCCCACCCTGCCAGTTTGTGTCATCGTTAAAGTATTTTCAGCAAACTGCCTGATGCTATCCCTACTGGTATTTATGGCTTCCCATTTTAAGTTTGAGAGTCAGAATCTTGTTTCATTCCTGTTTACATCCTCTTGTCTAGCTCATTGCCTTTCATATAGTAGGCGCACAAAAACTATTTGGAAGTTAGTTTCAAATAGATTTTTGGAATGAGTTTAGATAAACGGATAACATATTTTTTTGGATGAATTAGTTTATTTTCTTAGGCACCTAAGAGAATTATTACCTGAAATATAATGTTGGTAGGGAATGGGCAGAAGAGTGGTTGTAGCTTTAAGTACTTTTCTAATTTTAAGTTGATTTCACCCTTTTCTCTGTTATCTCTCTGTTCAATCCAAAGTTCACCTTTTTTTTTTCTTTTTTTGAGACTGAGTCTTGTTCTGTTGCTTGGGCTAGAGTGTGTGGGGTCAGCCTGGCTCACAGCAACCTCAAACTCCTGGGCTCAAGCGATCCTCCTGCCTCAGCCTCCCAAGTAGCTGGGACTACAGGCATGCGCCACCACACCCGGCTAATTTTTCTATATTTTGTAGAGACAGGGTCTCGCTCTTGCTCAGGCTGGTCTCGAACTCCTGGCCTCAAGCAGTCTTCCTGCCTTGGCCTCCCAAAGTACTAGGATTATAGGCGTGAGCCACTGCACCCAGCCTGGAAGTTCACCATTTAATGTATGTATAAATGCTATTCAAATCATTCTTCCTAAAAACTGAATGTTAGAAAGATAAAATGTAAAAGCTGAATGTGAAAGTAAGGCTAATTAATTTTTGAGATTAATACTGCTTCCTTGTGAAGAAAGAGAAAACTAGAATCCAGTCCTGGGATTGAATGTCTTTATTAAATAAATGAGTAAATGGCAGCACAAATCAGCAGCAATAATTTTGGAAGGAGTGGGGACAAGGTTTTATGTCAGAATGTAATTGTTCATTTCATAGTCTCAATGTAACTAAAGAACTGTGCCCAAGGTCCACTGATCAGTATTATATATTGCAAGAGGGCAAGACTAAAATACTAAGAACCAAACCCTATTCCTTTTAGAAGACAGTCAAAACCTTACAGATTGTCATAATGGTCAGTAAGATTGCACCTTGAGATTTGATTATCTAATTTTCCTCAGCTGGTTTTCAACTCACAACAGCAAATGTGTAGAGTAGGCTTGAAGAAGGAACACCATTTTGAGAAAAAGAACTTAGCTATTTCTGAAATGATTCAGTGTTGTTCCCTATTTTCATTTTGCATGATATATTATTTCCTCTTGTTTTATACCCTTAACTACCCCCAATTTCTTTAAGAAAAAGAGTGTACGATAAGCAGCAACAGGAAAGCAAGAGTCCTTAGGCTTTTAGAAATCCTGTTTTATAACAGTTAATCTGGAGCTAATATTTAGGGGGAAAAGGAAGAATCCCTGTGACCCAATACTCCATTGCTTGACCCCTTTACTTTGTGGCTTGAGGGCTTTTGAGAAGTATGGAGTAGATAGATGGATAAATAAATAAATAAATAAATACAGCTCAACTCTGGCAGATTCATCAGCACCACCAACACAATAGAAGACAGAGAACAAGATTAAAATGGGAAAGGGGTAGAAAGGAAAGGGCTTGAAAGAGAAGACAATGAGGGCAAGGTGGCAGGAGAGAGAAGTCTTGGCCTTAGAGCAAGTCCAGTTCAAAGGAGTGGATGCTGGCAATGGGAGCTCTCCAGAAGTTGAAGGTGCTGTACTCAAGAAGGGCATCACCTTCAGGGTTTTTCTCCTGCTCTGCTCCAGTTGCTTGCCCGGTCATTTTGCCAACGCTGCTGTCCTTGATCTTGAAGGTGGATGTATCTGACAGACCCAGGCCTTCTAGCTCTGACAGATCCAGTTCTGGGATGGGCATCCTCCAGAAAAGAAAGGAGCTGTACTGGCTACTCACAGGGTCCCTCATAGCTTCCTGGAAAGAAACCACTTGTCAGTTCATGCTACAGCAATTTCTTTGTGGCCCGTGGCCTGCTTTCCTTGCTTAGAAACTCCATATCCCCATTTCCCTCTATACATATTCCAATTTCCCTAAGACAAGGAAGCCTGCCTTTATTACCATTTTCTACCATTTCCTAACTTCTCATCTTGGAATGACTTTTTTTTTCTTTTTTTGTGATACAGGGTCTTGCTCTGTCTCCCAGACTGGAGTGCAGTGGCATGATCATAGCTCATTGCAACTCACAGGCCTAAACAATCTTCCTCAGCCTCCCAAGTAGCTAGGACTATAGGCACACATCACCACGCCCAGCTAATTTTCTTATTTTTTGTAGAGGCAAGATCCCACTATGTTGCCCAGGCTGGTCTCAAACTCTGGGCCTCGAGTGATCCTCCTGCCTCTGCCTCCCGCAGTGCCACCAGGCATGAGCTACTGACAGGTGCCCAGCAGAATGATTTATTTACTATTGCATCAAATTGATCTTGGGTCTGATTTTCAAGGCCTTCCAAATCTGGCCCACTCTTTTTTTTTTTTTTTTGAGATAGAGTCTCACTCTGTTGCCCAGGCTAGAGTGCTGTGGCATCAGCCTAGCTCACAACAACCTCAAACTCCTAGGCTCAAGTGATCCTTCTGCCTCAGCCTCCTGAGTAGCTGGGACTACAGGCATGTGCCACCATGCCTGGCTAATTTTTTCTATATATTTTTAGTTGGCAAATTAATT
The DNA here is from genome assembly GCA_963574885.1 of Lepilemur ruficaudatus. Lineage (NCBI taxonomy): Eukaryota > Metazoa > Chordata > Mammalia > Primates > Lepilemuridae > Lepilemur > Lepilemur ruficaudatus. The sequence goes on along the minus strand of CAUYRT010082262.1, from coordinate 18,938 downwards.
TCTTTCTATTTTTAGTAGAGACGGGGTCTCGCTCTTGCTCAGGCTGGTTTCGAACTCCTGACCTTGAGTGATCCTCCCACCTCGGCCTCCCAGAGTGCTAGGATTACAGGCGTGAGCCACCGTGCTCAGCCTGGCCCACTCTTCCTAGCAAGTATACAGCCTCAACTATAGTTATGCTCATTCCTGTCTTGCTTAACTCTCTCCATTCTCCACCTTTAAAACACTTCCCAAGTTTCGAGACTCTAATCAAGTCCCTAGAGGAATTCCCCTCTCCCAAACTCCTATTATATTTATAGTTATTTGACCTCTTCTTAACTTTGATTTTATAGATCACGGTACTTGTCAAAAGGCCTTCCATGGCATTTATGCTTTATATTTTTTTTCTTGCCTTATAAACTGTACTGTAAACTCACCTCTTCCAGGACAACTTTCTTAAACTTACTCAGCTTCATCTACTCTATTTTCTCCATCATCTCCCCCAACGCCCTGTGGAGTTTTACCTGACTCCATCAATTTGGGGTTACAGATCACTGTTACTGCATTTTATGTATAGGGATGGTCTTATCTCCTTCAATAGACTGGAAGTTTTCTTAAGGGTAAATACTAGCCTTTCTCTGTACTGCAAGTGCTGGGCTCTGCACACAAAGACATTCAAGGCTGCTGATTTATCTCCCCTCACTATTTAATACAATGAATACTTTGCCACTCCCATCTATTAGCTCATAGGTAAGCCTTAACAGTCTACTCTCTCTCCTTCAGAGCAAAACCCAGATGCTAAAAGAATTTTCCTCTGCTATAATAGGGTCTCTTTTCTCTGACCCCAAGGCTAGAGTATAACTAATGATAGTGAGAGCAAATGGATTAGAAATTCCAGGTAAGAAAGTAAAGCTTAGATTGGAAGGAGATTTTAACAAAATTTGGATACTTTTCCATGCTTTATCGGGTAGTTCTATCACCTTCTCTGTTCATGCTACCCACACTCTGCCTGATATTACATGACTATTATAGCTCTCTGCAGCCTCCGCCCTGCTACTTACTAGCCAAGGGAAGGGGCAAGAAGCATTAGTTGAAATGTTCCCAAAGGAGCAGAAAGAACATTCCACTGCCTCCAAAAATAGAACCCCAAGTTTCAAAAGACCTTTCTCCAAATACCCCACTGGCTCTCACCAGGCCCGAGATTTTTAATAGCAGCCTTAAATAGCTTCCAAAATGCCCTCGTATAATGTGAAATGACTCTACTAAGGCAGAAAAAGAAATTCTTAATCTAGAACATGGTGATATGTGAGGGAGTGCTTTAGAAGTGTTGAGTGGGGCCAGGCAAGGTGGCTCATGCCTATAATCCTAGCACTCTGGGAGACCAAGGCAGGAGGATTGCTTGAGGTCAGGAGTTTGAGACAAGCTTGAGCAAAAGCAAGACCAAGTCTCTACCAGAAATAGAAAAAATTAGCCAGGAGTGGTGGGGCGTGCCTGTGGTCCCAGCTACTGGGGAGGCTCAGGCAGGAGTACCGCTTCAGCCTAGGAGTTTGAGGTTGCAGTGAGCTAGGATGACACCATTGCACTCTACCGAGATGACAGAGTGAGACCCTGTCTCAAAAAAAAAAAAAAAAAAGTGCTGAGTGGGTTGGTTAGGATGTTTTTAATGTTAAAACTGAGTTCTGAGTTGATCTTTTTCTTCTTAGGTTCACGCTCCAAAATAAAACTGGGAACTGAGCATTACTCAGCAGAGAAGCTACTTAGAAGGAAGGTGATGCACAGACTGGAGAAGGGTGGGGGAGCATGTTGGAAAGGTGAGGTCATCTTCCTATGACATTCAACTCTGATCCTCTCCATAGTTATTTGGAGAGACATTTGCACACAAATAGAGCTACAAAAATGGTTCAATACTGTTACTGACTTCTGCCTACAGATTGTTTACTGTGTTAACAGTTATTTCCCTAGCTAGTTGGCTTCTTTCACAGCTCCTCCCTTACAAGTCTGTTCCAGAGTGAGCTTAGTATAATGTTGGCACATAATAGGATCTCTAAAAAACAGACTCATAGTGAATTTTTAAACTAGAAGACACCTTACAAATTACCTAGTGACTTAAGTCTTCCAGCCAGTTTGTATAGAACTCAGGTCTCATAATTCCCAATCTGATCCCTTTTTGTGTTGTACATAGATAGTTGCTCCACAGCTTTTATAACCCTATACCAGTATTCTCAAAACTTGTAAGAATTCTTAGTTCCTGAAGATATTCTGTGGGTTAGGCATTGATTGTTCCTGTAATTCTGATTTGAACGGTGAAAAGCAAAAGGCAGTATAGAGCAAGCTAGAATCTGAGGAAGGAAAAAAGCTCTTTGACAAACTGACTCCTTTTCTTTCTTTTTTTTTTTTTTGTGACTCCTTTTCTTAAAATCAGAGTATGTAAAAAGGTGCCTAAATAGTCTCTGAGTGTTTGGCATAGCTATCCTGCAATTTAAAAAGCTAAAGGAAATTTTATGAAAAAAAGGCCTAAAATCTCTAGCTATATTATTGCCCCAGAGACATATACAAAAGATACCAAATGCATTCCAGAAAGACACTCATACAAGCATATGTGGCATTAAAATCAAGTCAAGAACATAAAGACTACACAGAAAATTGAAGTTAAGATACCAAAAGATATTTACTAATGTAAATAGTAATTAAAAGTTTGATTTAATATAGTATGGATTTAATTCCCAAGTCCTCCCAATTTTGCAAAAGGTCCCTTTTCAGCCAGCTTCCCCTTCCCCCCCCCAAATTCTCTCCGCCCATACTTCATCTATCTTTACATCTATCATTTGCTTATCTTAAAGGGTTTGGATAGTGCCGTGTACCACAATATATGTTCAATAAATGCTTTCCACTATCCTTCATTTTAAATTATCCAGATATTTATGCAAACGTAATTTCTAAATATCACTGTCTTTTCTTAGAGATACATGATTAGCAAATATACAGATTAGAAAGATATACTCCCTCTTAGCCACACAGACATGCCCCAATACCCTTTGTCCAGGTCCTCTGTGGGCATTCAAGGCCTACTCAACAGGGCCTTGCTGTGTCATGCTGCCATTATGGGGGCTGGGGAAGGAGGAGAGGTGGTGGTGGTAGAGAATGAAAGCTCTCTGGCTTCTCATTATGTGTGCCTCACTCTGAGTTTGGATTTTCCTATTAGCCATGTCCTTCCCCCACATATTCCACTGAGCTGCAAATAAGCATTCCTATTCTAGAATCTATCCCCATACCTAGCTCCTGTGGGCTGTACTAATTACAATATGGGATCAAGCAGTTCTCTACACAGAGATCCCACCTTTCCTACTTTAAGATGCCTCTTTGGAGCAAAGGTTTGAGTTGGGGAGAGGGAGATTGTCAATAGAAAGGACAGGATTACTCTCAACACTATCCCATATCCCTTCCCCAAAAACTTCCTTCTATAGAGACAGATAGAAGACTACAGAAAAAAACTGCAAGTATGGGGAAGTAGAGGCCAGAGAGATATGGGAGGACTAAAGAGCCATCAAATAACTGGTAGAACAAATTACAGTTAAAAAGGAAGATAATGCACTGACGATATTAAATAAATAGACCAATAAATTATAGAAAAACATACTTGAAAGAAGGAGGTAAGTGCTGCAAATAACTGCATGTAAATTGCTGGAAATGAACGTCTGGGTACAGGATAACAAGGCATGGAAACGGTGAACAAATAACTACCCATTCATTGTTCATAGCGCCCCCTTCTCTCTTCTTGAACTGTCCCCCACCTCATCCTTATTTGAGGTCTTCAATCTAACCAGAAGAAACTGCTCTTCTATCTTTGCAGCCCCCTGCCGCCCTCCCTCAGTTTAGTTTACCTGTTATCAATGAATCACTAGCGTGTTCCAAAGATGGACGGAGTGCCTCAGCGGCTCCGGGGTCTGCTCTGGGCTGGAGAAAAAGAAAGCTGTTGGGGCTTTGACGGCTTTGTCTTCTCACTCCCTCTCCCTCTACAGTGACTGAATCTGTCTGCTCAGTCTCCCCCTGCAATGCAGCCCCTCCTAAGAAGGGCGGAAGGACTCCCCGCCCCCTCCCTGCCTGACTCGGCTAATTCAAATGATAGGTTCCAGAACACTTCAGGGAGGGAGAGAGGATTAAGCATCTCGGTAGGCTTATTGGTCTGCACAATCATTCCCCATCTTTTCCAGCACCCCCGTGCTGACTGGGGGTGCAACGAATGAGCAGGCAATTGACCTCCAAATTTAGGTTTATGAATTAAAAATATTAACATTAGACAACAATGGAAAGGAGGAGTGTCTCTTTCTTCCCCAATATAAGGACTTCAGTTTACTAGGTGTTTTTGAGAATCAGAAAAATTCTGCACCCCTTCCCCCAATCCCTACTCCTCCTGACTAGTCTCTCCACTCTCACAATGGGTAAATAAACCTAGCCTTATTCCATTTTGGGTAGCGCATAAGAGATTGGTGGTGGGAGGGGTGTGCTTCTGCGAATCTCTGAGGTCTGGAGGATTTGGGGGTTCCACTTCGTATTGCCCCGCAAGCCCTGGCCCGCATAGGGAACGTGCGATTCCGGGGTCCCCAAGTTGGGTGTCAAGCCCGCATCGAGGCGTCCACATTCTCCGACTCCCCGGGCATGGGCGGCGGCCTTCGGGGCCAGCGGAGGCCCCCTCCCATGTGCCTCCACTGTGCAGTGCCTCAGCAGTCCAGGGGGGAGCTGTGCTCTCGGCTCCGAGCCGGACGGGTTTCGTAATCGCGTCGCTGCCGCTTCCGCCCTCCGCCAGCCCCACCTCTGCCGGCCCGCCCTTGGCTCCCCCACCGCGCGGAGGAGCTAGCCCGGCAACCCCTCACCGGCGGCCGCGGAGCACGACACCCCCGCCCCCTACCAGCTGTAGCTGGACGCCTTGATGCCGGAGAAGAGCAGGTGAGACCGTAGAGTTGGTCCCCGGGCCCGCCCGCCACGCCTGCCAGGCCAGGCGGAGACGCACCGGATGCTGGGGGTGGGGAAGGAGGGTGTCCAGGGTGGTGGAGATGCTGGGTCGGTGGGAAGAGGGGTCCTCTCCCAGGTTAACGGTCCTCGTCCACGCTGGCGCGGTACGCAGGTTAAGGCTGCTGAAGAGAAGGGAAAGAAGGGACTGGAGTGTTGGGGGAGGTGGGAGAGAGGGTCTCAAAGATTCACAGAGAAGTCCCAGTCCTAGTTCAGGGTTGGGAGGAGCAGTGAATTTCTGGGTAGAGTTTGGGGGACAGAGATGGATTCTATGTGATTGAATATACTGGGGGAGGGGAAGCTTAGGGCCTAGTGCTGTTTCCTGATAATAAACCCCCACAAGAGCTTTTCTGGGGAAGGGCAGGGTTGGTGCTGGAGCCTGTCACTTGGCTGAAATATGGGTCCACCTCCCTTCTCCAGAGCCCCTCAGGAACCCTCCGTGTTTGGGGGTCTCCACACAGGGACCAGCTGCAGCCCTGGGCTTATAGAATTGCCCACTCCACTCTCCCAATTCTCTTTCTCTCCAGATGCTTCTTGTGAGGGCTTGTCAGGCAGCGGGTTGGAGGCCTTGGGGCTGGAGGCAGAGAGACCAGGAAAACCGGTTTGGGGCTTGAACAGGACCAGAGAACTACCTCTGTACATCCTTCCTCCCTGGCACTTTTCTCCTATCCCTTCCCTTGCTCAACACCTTTGAGGTGCTTAAGTCCTATTGTGACCTTGCTAGTAGTGGTGGGGGGGTCTTTTCCAGTTTCGTATTCACTCGTCCTATTTGAGGCTCAGAGAGGCCAAGTTCTCAGCACTAGGTGGCTATCAGGTTGTGGCCTTATGCTATCTAATCCTGATCTCTCCTGTTGTTTTCCTAGCCCCTTCCCATTCACTGTGAAGCTGAAATAATGGGCAGTAGATTCGGGTGGCTCTTCCTCTGTGGCTTACCAGCTTACGACTTCATTTTTTTCTCAACCCACTCTCCTCTGGCTGCTTTAAAGGAGAATGACAGCCAATGGCTTTTACTTCCTTTTCAGGCCTTGTTCCCTGTTCCCCTCACCCTGCACTAATGCCACATTCACCCTGTCCTGTCTTCCTCACACTCTGACCCCACTCATAAGTTTCAGAGACCCTAATGTCCTAGGGAATGGAATTTCTTGGTCACTTCTCATCAGCATTGGTCATTTCATGCCAAGTCCCACACACACACTTTGCCTCCACCCAGCTCTGGTCAGGTCCCTGGAAAAGAAACAGAAACGTCCTTGTTCCCGCCACTGCCTGTTTCTGTCTTTCCTCCTCCTCCCCCCTCTTCTCTCTCCTTCTCTCCCAGCACCGTCCACCTCTATCCACTCAGCTTTGAGCAGGGTGGGGAAATGTTGGGGGGAGAGTCCTGTCTCAGTACAGCCTGTCTGGTGGTGTTGGGGGTTTCCTCTGATTCTTCATTTTTTTCTCCATTCCCACCCCCAACTTTACCACCTGCCACCATCACCATCACAACAAACCCTGTGACTGACTAACTGACTTCCCCACTAACCACAGCTCCCCTCTCTGGACAGCTGTGCTCTGACTTCCACCCTGTTTGATTACTCCTCCCTTCCAGGGGTGGGAAGGGAAGTAAGAGAAAGCTCAAACTCCTGGGTTCTTTTCTTCCCTAGAAGCTGTATTTAAGTGTTTGAGTAATCTCATCTCAAGCTTGTTAAAAATAAAAACAAAATAAAACAGAACAAAAAAACCTCTCAGTTTTTAAATCAGTCTAGGGTGCCAGAACATCAGAGTTCCAGGCCTGGGAGGAAGGGAGATTCGTGTTCATGTTAAAATGTAATATTCATGAAACTGCCCTGTTTGGAATCTTTGATGTTGTCTGTACTGTGAGACTGGGGAAATGCAGTGAGTATAGGAAGAAACCCAGACGTGCCCTACCCTGGCTGGCACTGGTGAAAAGGGAGGGAGATCTTCCTTGAACACTAGTATTATTGGAAAGTCCCTTGTGTCTGGTTGGCTGATGAAGCTTGGGGTGGACGTGGTAAGGAGGGAGGAGAGAACAGGTCACAGCATGAGGGCAGGAGGGAGGGAAGCCTGAGCCCTATAGCATGTGAGGCAGAGCAGAGTGGCACGATAGGACATGTGGAGAGGGTGGGGAGACTGGAGAAAGATTTCTCATGGGACAGAAGATACCTGGCACATCTACCTACAACCTGTACACAGATGATCTATACAAGACACACGTGGGGATATGGCCATGCCATGTATGTGCAAACAGGAGTGCAGTGATAAAGGACACAGATAAACAAAGTGTATACAGCCTTCAGAAAGGATCTCAAGGTCAGGTAATAAAGGAACTGCTGAGTAGCTTCTGGGAGGGGTTGGATCTCACTTAAGGGAAATGAGGAGAAACAAAGGCAGCAAACTGAGAGAGGGAAGAAATTCCTCACTGTAGAAAGTCTTTCTCCAGGTCCAACATACTAGAGTCAGTCTCCTAGGACCTAGGTGTCAAGGTTTCTCTTGTTCTTAAAGAAAATCTAGGTGTTGAGGGCAAGGAAAGGAAAAAGGGAGGGGACAGGGTGGAGGCCTTGTTTGTAAGAACAAAAAAACCACTATTTCCTCTTCAAAGTCACTTAAATGCCCCTCCCCTTCTGCCCCAAACCCAAGGAGAAGGGAGCTTGAGCTTGTAGCACCCCCAAACTTTGCTCATTTCTGTCACTATCCTTTGGTTCCCCCCTCCCCCATCCTCTTACCCTAAGTGCTTCTAGCCCCCTTCTGCTCCTTTGGTACCACCAGCCACTGCTTCTTAACCCCTTGGTGTCCTTTTGGTTCTGTTCCTTTTTCTTAGAGTCAAACTGTGAGGTTCTTATATTTGGAACAGATTAATGTTGGGGTACAGGCTGATGTACTAGGGCTTCTAAGGGAGAACTGGGAAGGTACAGGCTCATCAGGAGGTTTCTCATTAACTTTTCTTTTTACTTTCTGCTGATCCAGGGTTCCAAGTCTGAGGAAGACATAACCTTGTGCCTGCCTGCCCACTTCTCTCTCTGGCCCTGTTAATCTCTAGGATCTTCATTGTTCAGCAAAGAGTTCTGAAGATTCTACTTTCTCTAGACCCATCCAGCTGAGCGAACCCAGGGTATTGTTACACCTTAGAAGAGTGAGGAGTGGGCGGTCAAGGCACCAGAGCAAGAGCCCTCTGGGGCCCAGACAGAGGAGTGAAGCTGGAACCATCAGGGAACATGAGTGAATTTTGGCACAAACTGGGCTGCTGTGTGGTAGAAAAACCCCAGCCGGTGAGTCTCCCCATCTGCCCCCCAACGCACATAGAAATCAGTTACTGTATACTGTGAAGTAGACATACCACGTAGGACCTGCTGTCTCAAAATCACACTTCCTGTCTCCCTCTCTGTCAGGATAGTTTCTGTGGCCAGGCAGGTGTATATGTGCAAGAAGGGGGATTGGATGATGGAAGCAGTGAATAGTCCTATCACTTCTTGTTCCTGTCCATCCTGAGTTGGGCAGGGGTTGTAGGTGGAGTGTAATACCTCTTTTCCCCATTGTTTCCTCAGCAGTCAAAGGTGACTTTGACATGTCCTTTCTTTGTCCAGTGTCCACTCTGCAGGCCACTGCTCTCACCAGTCTGGTCTGTGTCCTCTTTGTGTTTATGTTATTTCAGCTTTGCTTTTCATACCCTAGTGATTTACCTATTATAATGCCACATGTCCTCTTCCCACCAGGCCCTTAGTTCTTCCTTTAGTGGTTTTCAAGACTCTTTTCCCTTCCTCCACTCTGACTAGAGGAGGGAGCTTCAGATATGACTTCCTATCTTCTCCAAGCAGAAGAAGAAGAGAAGACGGATTGACCGGACCATGATTGGGGAACCAATGAATTTTGTCCACCTGACTCACATTGGCTCTGGGGAGATGGGGGCCGGAGATGGACTTGCCATGGTAACAAGGGAATGGGGAGAGGTTGATACGGGGGTATGGTCTATAACTGTTCCTCTTTTTAGAAAGTACAAGCAAGGGATATAAACAAAATACTGGGGTAGCAAGAATCTGGGATTCTAGTCTGGTCACCAGTTATATAAATCTGAGACCTGGCATTTCAGGTGTCTGGGCCTGTGTTCTCTCATCTTTATAATTAGCAGATTGTTCTTCATTATGGTGGGGCATATATATGTCTTTTTTTTTTGTTTTTTGAGACTGAGTCTCAATATGTTGCCCGGGCTAGAGTGCCGTGGCATCAGCCTAGCTTACAGCAACCTCAAACTCCTGGGCGAAAGCGATCCTTCTGCCTCAGCCTCCCGAGTAGCTGGGACTACAGGCATGTGCCATCATGCCTGGCTAATTTTTTTTATATATTTTTAGTTGGCCAATTAATTTCTTTCAGTCTCGCTCTTGCTCAGGCTGGTCTCGAACTCCTGACCTTGAACGATCCGCCTGCCCGCCTCGGCCTCCCAGAGTGCTAGGATTACAGGCGTGAGCCACCGCGCTCGGCCCATATATATGTCTTAATAGTTAACTGGAGGGAAAAAAATTAGTTGAAGGGCTTCCCAAAACTATAATCCTTCCTTCTCCTAACTAAGAACCGCTATCTCAGTACCACAGTAAGTCTTAGGAGTGTTGGGGCAGGACAAAAGCTGAGCATTCTGTCCTAAATAATGTCTAAGATGCCTTTCTGCTCTCAAAAATGGGAAATACATTTATTTAGAGATAGTGAAAGAAGTGACTCATGCCTATAATCTCAGTACTTTGGGAGGTTGGAGGATCACTTGAGCCAACCTGGTCAGTATAGTGAGACTTGGTGTCTACAAAAAGTAAAAGCATATCTGGACGTGGTGGTGTGCACCTATAGTCCCAGCTACTTGGGAGGCTGAGGCAGGAGGATTGCTTGAGCCCCAGAATTCAAGGCTGCAATGAGCTATGCTTATATGACGGCATTTCTACCTAGGTGACAGAGCAAGACCCTGTCTCAAAAAAAAAAAAAAAAGTCTTTTCGCCAATTATGAAACTCAGATATATATGGGAGAGTCCTTTGTGAGGGGATCTTATTAGTAAAATATCCATTTTACCTCACCCTCATGAAGGCCAGTATGAAGGCATTGAAACTTCCCTGGGAGGAATGGCAGTTAGTTTTAGCCTTTTTCAGATTGATGTTACATTCAAGGCTGTGGGGTCAACCTCTTTCCTGAAGTGCGCAAGGTAGACCTTTTACTGTGGGATATGAAGATGTAAGAGGGTGTCTCACAGGTTCTTTTTCACAGACAGGTGCGGTTCAGGAGCAGATGAGGTCCAAGGGAAACCGAGACAGGCCGTGGAGCAATTCTCGGGGCTTGTAGCTCCAACAGGAATGGTGAGTGATTAGAGAATCCCATCCAACACCTCAGCCCCTGCCAACACATTCTGATACCCTGCTTCAGAACCCTGATCCTCTGATGCAAGAATGGGAAGTAAGGGGAAGGAGAGAGAATTAGAATGAAAGATTTAAGAATGTAGGATCTAGAAAGACAGAGAGAGGATGTTGTATAGACAGAAATAGAGAAAAGAGCACACTGTGGAAATAGTTAAAAGTCTGCACTAGGTGGTACATTTTATCTAAAGCCTTGGTTTCCTTTGAGGCTAATCTTCCTTCTTTAAAAAAAATTTTTTTAATCCAGGTTTTGCCGTCTTGAAGCCCCGATTCTGTGTCCAGCCTAGAAGAAATGCTGTCCCCACCAGATGCCTCTTAGAACCAGTGACCCAAGGGCCTCTCTTTTCCCTATCTGCCTAACAGTGCCTCAAAAGGCTTAGGGGGCTGGACTCCCTCTACTCCCTCTGGCTATAGCCCCTCCTGGAGATGGGGTCAAGGCAGCAGGACTGACCAAGTGACTACTGGTTGGCCAGAGGCATTCAGCTGAAACCTTGGATACCCTCAGATCTGAGATAGGAGTTCTGGGAACCTGGAATGAGTTCCCTTTTCCTGAATGATGGTCTGGGTACTGCTTGTTTTTAAACTCTTAACCTGGAACTCCTTAGATGGGGTAGGTGGGTGAGATAACCAAAGCTGATGCCAGTTTTGCCAAGAAGCTCCCTACCACCCTGTCTTTCTCCTCTTTCTTCCTGGAATGAACTAAAGCAGATGTCAAGCAGAGGGGGTGACTACTGCCTAATCTACTCTTTCTCTTTAGATTTCAGACCTTAAGCTCATAGCCCCTCAATCCCTCTGCCAACACCAGGGTGTTTCTCTAGTTAGGCTTCTAATCCTGTTTCTGTAGCATTACTAGCTTCCCAGCAACTTTCCTTTTTTAAAAAAAAATTAATTAAAAATTTCAGTTCTCTTAATTATCTCCATCTACTTCTATTGCTATTCCTCTGCCTTTAACCCTATCCCTGTTAAGAACCTTATTGTTTCCCATTGAATAAGTATTAATCCGATGACATTCCATGTAAGTCTTGGGGGACCTGGCCTGTTCTCTGCCACCCTCCCTGCTGGCCCAGGTGAGAGGAGGAAGAGAGGTCAGGAGAGAAATCCAGAATGCAACAAAACTAGGGGTTATGTATCAGGGGAGATTTCTGACTATTGAAGATGGGAGGGGTGGTGAGATAAATAGGTTGAAAACAATCATCTTTGAGTTTAGGAGTCTTATGATCCTCACAGACTGGAAACAGGGAGAGGCTCTAGAACAAGGTTTCTCAACCTAGACATTTTTGACATTTTTGGATGGATGATTCTACGTAATGGAAAGCTGTTTTGTGCATTATAGGTTGTTTAGCAGCATGTCTGGCCCACCCTAGTTATGACAACCCAAAATGTCTCCAGATGTTGCCAAATGTCTAAGGGCAAAATTGCCTACAGTTGAGAACTGTAGCTGTAGAGTCAAAGATACTTTTCTCTTAAGTGATTTCCACCTGCATCCTGTCTTCGTCCCATTATTCATCTTAAGCCTGAGCCATGGATGAACCAGGACTTCTTGTAAATTAGGCTCAATAGGGCTGCACATAATCTCTAAACAATTCTTTATTCAATGTGTTGCTTGTGCTTTTGTGGTCTCATGTCTTTGTGATGAACATGTACTATGCTTCTCCATTCTTGTCCCCTGGAGGAGGGGTTCCTGCAGTGTGGAGACATGAACAGGGTATTGTAGGATTGGGGTAAGGGGAGAGAAAAGCAGTAGAGACACCCCAGCTCAGCCTCCCCAAATTTTCAGTTCTATTTCTGTGCCCTGGTCCTAAAACCAGATACAAATAAGACTCAGGGAGTTTTGTCTGAAGACCAGGTCCCGCTGCCCACCTGGCTGAAAAGTCTACTTTAGATGAGAAAGCAATATAGGAGCAGGGTCTTTAGGCACTTTCAGTTTTCTCAGGTGTTTTTTGTTCTGGCCCTTTCCTTGCAGGCTAATTAGGAAGGCAGAACAAGATAGATGAACTCCTGCCTGCTCTGAGACAAGAAGGCTGGGGTCTCTTATTATCTCTGCAGCCAGGAGCATCCTTTTTTACAGTAGTGAGGGTCAGGAATGTGGGAACTGGTATGCACTCTGCTGATTCCACCATCCATCCAGTTTGCTCCCACCTAAAGTACAGTGACTGAGGTTCTAGTTTTTTAAAATTTCGATGTATTTCCTGCTGCTTTTCAAGATTGGTCACAGAATTACATCCCCAATTTACTCTTAGTTTCAGTCTAGCTAGTTGCTCTGATCAGCAGCCTGAGTGTTACACTAGAGATCTAAACTAGATCTAACTAGAGATCTAACACTAGTGTTAACAGGGTAGGGTAGAAAGGTTGTGGACTCCCAGAATCTCTGGTCACCATGATCTTCAGCCTCATTCTAATACCTGTTCTTTGGACACAGTCTTCTCTTTTCTTTGGTGCTCTCTTGCTTTTAGCTACCTTCTCTAATGTGTATGCTACCATCGCTTTAACAATAAAGTGATGGGAATGGGTTTGAGAGTCATAATTTATATTAAAAAATTGTTGGACTTTTAAATACATTTTTCAAATAAAAACATTTAAGCAAAACAGTTGCAGAGTAATCACTACAGGTGTGTGTTGGAGAAAAGAATAGACATGGCTGATGAAAATAACTCCTCAAAAGTGGCTGAAATGGAATTTTTGTACCAACAGTGTCCTATCTGAGGAGAGAGGGCCAAATATTGTTGAAGGCAAGGAGAAGACCACCATCATCTTTCAAGGGCTTGACTACTTGTTCTTCCTGTCCCCTTTTCTTAGCGTTTGAGATTTTTCAAGTTTTTAAGTAGTACTTGTTTAAAAACAACATTGGAAATGAGGAAAATGAGCAACATTAACATTTTATCTGGGGGCCAGGGAGTTGGGAACAAGCCAGAGGCTGCTAGCTACACAGTTCAGTTTTAAGGTTGAAGAGATTTATGGTCTTTCCCTCAGATACCTCTGTAAAAAGACACAAGACCAAACAGTGTATTTTCCAGTTTTGTTTTTCTGTACTAAAAATATATCTAGTGGGTGCTGGAATTGAAAAGGTAAGAGAGGTTGAGATGCTGACACCTCCTCTTGTGGATGAAGTGGCCATTACCTCCGGTTTCTGTCTATCTGAGTAAGGAAAAAAAATAGAGAAAATGGGAAATTACAACCACGTCTATATTCTTTTCCCTTCCTTGCTTCATCTCCCCCTCCCACAAGCCCTCATTCTTTTAACCCTACTGCCCCCTCATTTATATTTCTTTTTCATATTCAATAATGGCATTGGACACACAAGGAGAAAGACAAAAACAGAAACCAGCAAAATGACCAAGTATACCCTTTGTTTATTGCCTTTCCCTCTTCCCCAAAGGTCCTGTCATCCCTCTCAGTTGAGACTACCTTATCAGATCAATCAGAACTTTTGGTAACTCTTGGTAAAGCAGAGGACTGTCCTTCCTTGAGAATTCAGTTGTTGGGAAGAATCCCAGAAGGACAGTTCTTCCGGATGGTGGTGATTAAGAGGATGAACACTGGTGTTGAACAAACCTGGTTTAAATCTCACTTGTGGTTCTGCTGCTTACTAGCTTTGTAAACCCCAGTTTCTTCATTTGTAAAGTGGGGATAATAATACCTCGAAGGGTTGTGAGGATTGATCCAGGTAAGGTGCATATAAGCAAGACCTCAAATATTGGCTGTTGTTACTGTTAAGCTGCATTAATTAGGTCAAAACTATTGATATCCTCCATATCCATTAATTATCTGTGCATCGAGAAGTCTTTATGTATTTACAATCTTAACTATTTGGTCAGTAATCATCTAATGACCAGTAAGACATGTTGCCTAACAACCAACCAGCAGTTGCTCAAGAAATAATAGGTGGAATCAGTGGTTAACGATAATGTGAATAACCAATGCACATTATGAATCAATAACCAAATAAGTCTTCACACACTTGGGCTCTTAAAAAATTAAAAAAACAAAAACAACCAACTAGATAAGTCAGTAACAGTTCACGGGAACGTACTGGCTGGCTTTAGCAATAGAGTTTTGAATATCAGGACTTTTCAGATCCACCAACAAGAATCCGGGCTCATCACCAAACACTTACTGGTTGCATCTCTGTGAACACTGAAGAGAGGCTATTCCAAATATCCTCCAGGCCAATCCTGACCCGTTTCCAGAAAGCCAGCGCGGGGCTGGGAGTGGGGGTTGTGGGTGGCCAGAGGGGTCGGCGTCTATCTTGGATGCTGGGGAAGGGGGTAGTAGTGGTGGTGGTGGTGGTAGGAGAGGCACAGTTGGGGCCAGAACAGAAACCTGTGTCCAGGGGACACTCCTCCCGAAGTCGGTTGCAGGAACATTGCTGGTAGGTGCAAGGTCGGTGCTCTGTCCTGAGTTGGCTCAGCGCCCCAACACGAAGGCGCCCGGAAAGGCCGTGCAGCTTCCCAGACCTGGTCCGGCTCATGGTGCCTGACTTGCAGTGGCAGTGCCACGGGCCCCAGGGCATCAGCACCAGATGCAGATCCTCGGCAGGTGGCATGGCTGTACGCGAGGGTGATGGCCACCGACTCGGGGTGGACCCGGCTGTCGACCACCGGCTCAGGGTGACATCGGAGAGCAGCGGGTCCTCCGGGGACCTCGAGGTAGAGCGAGGCAGGCCTGAAATTAGCCTAATTTCGGGTTCCTGGCTATTAGCTATAAACGTGGTGGAACCCCCTGCTGTACTGCGAGTGGCACCTGGCGTCTCTGGGCTGATCTTATTCTTTTTGGCATTAATCACAACCCCCTCCTCCAAAGACCCATCCTCGAACACAGACGACCGGCTGTCGCTTGTGGACACCGTGGAGGCCAAGAGCTCGGCAGCTGCCGGGACTGCCAGGCGGTCGGCATTGGCCGTGGCGTCATCCTCATCCTCCAGAATTATCTTTGTCCTCCGGGGAAGACGGGGCCGGGCGGTGCTCCGGTAGTTGCGGGTCGGAGGGCGCCCTAAGCTGAAACTGACATGTGGCGTCCCGGTCGGAGTCTGGGTCTGGTCTTGGGCCCCCGCCGCCCAGGACCCCAGACTCAGCAGCAGGGCCCAGAGCAGCACGCCGGCGGCGGGGACCATGGGGCTGGGCGGCTTGGGGTTGGGAGGGAGGCCAGTGAGCGAGGCAGGACTCCTACCTTCGCTCCCTCCCTTCCGCTCTCGACCCACGGGGGTCGTTTGAACGGAGCCCGCGGGGAGGGGGGGTTCCGACGCGTAGCCCCAGGGGCTGAGGTGAAAATCCTAAGGAACCTCTGCTGCAAGAACTCCGTGCCAGAACCGCGAGACGGATTGTGATGTAAGGGGTTAGGGAAAGAGTCGTTCATTACCTCGGCGCAGAGTTTAAATCTCTCATCGAAGTTTATTAGCCGCTACAGATCTGAATTTACTAAGGATAAATACAGGTTTTGAAAGCACTCCTTCCCAGGCTCACAGGCAGCAGACGTGACTCAGAAGGAGAGAGGGCATATGGCGGTTCTTCAAGATTTAGCCAGCTGGCACTGCCGGCTCCCAGCAGGCTGGCTGGCTGTCAACAGTTAAGCCTCTCCCCTCCAAGGTGAAAAGGATCATAACCCCTTCGCTTACAGAGGAGGAAAATGAGACCCAAAGAGATGAAGTTATTTGCCCAGGGTTCTACAGCTAAAGCAGAATTAAAACCTAGAGTTCTGCACTTCCCATACAAAATACCTCTACACACAGCCTTTCACTCCACTCTGCTGAAATGAAAGTCACCCAGCAGATCAGGTTCCCAACCTCAACTTCCTGCTGAAGGCAGGGTCATGGAAAGGATGACATCCCATTGAGAAGTCAAGATCCAGTGGTACTGGGGTTGAGGATAAGATGATTTACAAAACAGCTCAGATGCTTCAGGGATTAGGGTGCCGGCAGATGGCTATCTTTGCTGGCTTCTAAGGCCCTTTATCCAGTCCTGTGCTAGGTCCCTCCAGAGCCATGGAGATCCTGGTCCAGCCTAGAAGAGGTAGGGTAAAGTTGGGGAGAGAAGTGGTTCAGGGTCAGGACTTGGGTTTTACTCACTGGTTTGGGGGACAGAAGCCAGGTGAATTGGAAGAGCTAGAAGATTGGGTGCTTGAGTTATCATTTAGCATTAGCTTTGGCATTGAACATCCTTTGCTCTCCCCTACTGGATATAATCTCCTATTCACTGCCAACATATTTCTTCCTAATTTCTAGGGCCAGTCTGAATCTCCTCTAACTTCTGTACTGTGATTATTCCTTTAGTCCCTGATGCTTCTGCACGGATATGTATAGTTTTTTTCATTTGTTCCTCTTGGATGCAGTAGTGTCCTTAATTTCCCCTCTGGGTATATGCAGTTTTTCCAGATACACTGAAGCACCTGAAAGCAAGGCCTCTATCTTTTAATTCCTTTGTATCTCCCCCAAGGCATCAAGAAAGTGGGGATTGGCTTTACACATCCCACCCGAAACCTTTATCCTTAAGCACAGGACTCACTGTCTGACAGCTTCAGGGATGTGAACTTGATCCAGGGAGATGAGTTGGGCCAGCTCCCCCAGGCTGTCCAGAAAACGGATCTTTCGTGTAAATTTGGAACTGAAAAGAGAGGACAAACCAAGTGTGTTTTGTACTGGGAGGAGGGTTCCTGGAGACCCTTAGAAAGGGACATGTAGCAAGTAGAGCGGTTAAGGCTAGGAAGAATCAGGGTGGGGCAAGATCTTCTTAATTTTTTGTTTTTTTTTAGACAGAGTCTTGCTTCTGGGCTCAAGTGATCCTTCTGCCTCAGCCTCCCGAGTAGCTGGGACTACAGATGTGCACCACCACACCTGGCTAATTTTTTCAATTTTTTCTGTTTTTAGTAGAGATGGGGTTTCGTTCTTGCTGAGGCTGGTCTTGAACTCCTGACCTCAAGCAATTCTCCCACCTTGGCCTCCCAGAGTGCTAGGATTACAGGCATGAGCCACTGTGCCCAGACAAGATCCTCTTAATCTTGATTTTGAAAATGGGGGGAAGGGGAAGGGAATCCTTATCCCCAGAACTAGTACCTGATGAAGGGCCGAAGCAGTGCCAGAAATGCCTTCACATACCATGTAGCATGGACAACCACCAGAGCGCGAAGGTTTTTCCGGAGCCTGAAGAATATGAGATCATCCAATTCCTTCTTCCACCTTCATGCATGAAGATCAGGTGGAACTATCTTCTCTATTGTAACTTCCTTCACTTCTCTAATTTCTAGATTTCTCTATCATTTGGGTCTATTCCCCATTCCTTTACCTGTAATCTCACTTCCAGCCATTTTATTTAGCCCTCCATGATCCTCATTTTTAGAAAACTTTTCATTCAGAATCCCTTGGCCTGGCCTTTTCTGCCCCATTTCCCTCCTTTGTCCTGCCCTCACATAAGCACCTTTTGTATACTTCTCCATGTCTCCATGACTAGGACTATTATAAAACTCCAGGTAGAAGAAGATCAGCAAGGAGGGAAAAAGGAAAAGAGAAAAGTGAGCAAAGGAAGAGGGGGAAAATGAAGGGGATAAAAGGACCATGAGGGGGAAAAGGCATATAGGTCAGGGATGAAGGCAGAGAAGACAATGGAGATGTGGAAAGGGAAATACGCGGGAAGACGGGGAGAAAACGTAGAATGCCATCTATGTGCCAGGCAACATGCCACGTTGATTTACATGATTTTCACAAACACCCAGTGGCAAAGGCATTATCATTGCTATTTTACAAATAAAGAAGCTGAGGCCCAGAAAGGTTAAGTGACTTGTCCAAAATCATACAACTAGTAGGTGGTAATGGCAAGATTTGAAACTAGATTTCTCTGACTCCAAGAGAGGATCAAAGGCAGGAGAGACTTAGAAAGAGGTGTAAAGGGACAAAGAAAAGAGGAAGGGACTAAATGGAAGAAGAAAGAATGAAAAGACGGACAGAAAAAGAGAGTTGTAGCTCTCTTGTCCGAGGGTCTCACCGCCGATCGAGGGTACGGTAACACTGGCGTATCCAGCTCAGAGGTGGAACTTGGGCTCTGCTTGTACCTCCACTCAAATGAACAAGCATATAATTTTCAGCTACCAGCAGTTCCAGAGTTCCCACCATATACCTAGGGGAATGAAAGTGCAGGGAAGGTTCGTGCTGGGGTTGTAAGAATTGAATGGAACATTACTGTAGATTCTCCAATCAGCTACTGATCCTGGAAGGGGTTCTTTTTTACTTTTCCCTCCCTGATGCCCTCCCAATGCCCTTCAGGCCTTCCAACTCACTTAAACAAGTGTTCCATGACATAGGTGTAGTTGGGGATGCTGCTCCTGGGTAGATAACAGGAAGCAAAGAGGATGACAGCATTGAGGCCATCACCATGGTAACCTGAAAGGATAAAGGGAAAATTCATTTGGTCAACAATATGTACTGACAGACAGCACATCTGTTCAGGTTGAGAGACTCTGGATCACCTTCCTTCCCTGCTCCCCCATATCCAAAAAAAAGAGACTCTGAGGATCTATGGAAGTTACAGGAAAGATTTTGAACCTAATAATTGAGTCTCCTGGTATTCAACCCTCCACTGCTAAATTTG
>CAUYRT010082261.1:0-11683 GCA_963574885.1 Lepilemur ruficaudatus | reverse complement strand
TTCTCTAATTGCTTAATTTAAATTAATTCTATTACCCCAACTAGACCATACCTTCATGAATGCTAATTTTTAATTAATCATTATTCTTTTTTCTAAAAATCATACACATAACAGGTAGATTGTATAAGACATGAATTACATCTCAATAAAGCTTTTTAAGAAGAGAATAGCACCCAACAAAAGTCTAGATTAAAATTAAAATGGGGGAGGGGGTAAGGCAACATACGCAACCTAAACACTTGTACCCCCATAATATGCTGAAATAAAAAAAATTAAAATGAATCTTGAGAACCATGAAATCCAGTGTTTGTCAAATTTTTTTGCTAAAACCCACATTATGAAATATCCTTTATATTTTGGTAAGACATATATTCATATACATGCCCATATATAAATACGTAAATAACCAAAGATGTTAAAAACATCTATATAATTACAAACAAAAATCATGTGCTTCCCATATAAGTATAAAGAAATGCTAAAGTAACTCACAAAACTGTTTCAAATGTTCCACATACTGGTTCTCAACTTAGATTGCCATAAGCATTGTAAGTATTGTTAGAAATCATATTACAAATAATTGTTTAAAGTACCAAACTTTAAATTGGTATACTTGCTTTAGAAAAAACCTTGCGTAAAAATTATCCCATAAACAACCCCCTGTCACTCATCGTCTAATATAAATTCTTTCAGAGGGATTTTTTTAAAGGGTACAGCTACAACCAAGATGACAGAAATCGCACCTGGTTGCAGTCCTTGAGCTCACGTAGCAACAGGAATAATACTCATTATCTGTTGCTGTGCAAATACAGTTGAGAACCACGGACTTAGAGGCAATGCCTTGATTTCGTGGCTGTGCCTGCCCGTTTCAATTTATGTCTTGCTCATGTTTATGCACTACAGTCTCCAAGAACCATAAATTAGATCTAGGAAGAAAAAATACTTCTATTATATAACAAAAGTCTGCTAGCAAACAACTTGATAGAATACTCACAGGTTCCACAAACTCAAACTTCTTTCTCTCTTGGATTTCCTGAAGCTTACACACATACTCAAGAGATAGTTCATAAAAGTGTTGCCGGTTTTGCTCCACTTGGATATCTGCCTATGTTAAAATAATTGAGGTTAGTCAAACTGGAGGTAGGGAGAAGTGAAACTTTACATCAGAGGTCGGCAAAATACAGTCCTCGGGCCAAATATGTCATGTGGCCTGTTTCTGGTAAATAATAGTTGTATTGGAACAGAGTTATGCCTATTCGTTTATTTATTGTCTGTGGCTACTTTCCCGCTGTGACAGCAGAATCGAACAGTTCCAACAGGGACCTTATGGTCCACAAAAGTCTAAAATATTTATCAGATTCTTTGCAGAAAAAGTTTGCTGACCCCATCTCTGTAAGTTGAGCTTGACCCCCAAAAATTGAAGATCAAGCAGGCTCTCCCCACAGCCATAACTGACACCCAGCATGGATGAATCACATACATAAAATCACAATCACACAAACATCATTTCCATGACAAATTCTCTAAGAATAAAGCCTGCCTGAGAGAGAGGGCTGGAGCAATGCCAGTCACTGCAGACTTAGGGAGTGATGGCAACAGGTGGGGAAGCAGCCACCATGGCAGCATCTCAAGAACCTGCCTCTCAAAGGCGGGCCAGGGCTGGCAGCCCATCTGCGGGCAGTAACGGCCCTCACAGCGTCTGATACCCTGGCAGTGAAGGGGGCACCACCTGGTCAGGAGACTAATCCACAAAGAGGTTCCAGCTTAGCTTGCTTGCTTAGCAAGGAAGGAATTGGGGGAGGGCACGATTCCACAGAAGAACAGTGGAAAAAGAACTCTCATCCTAGAAACGATTCTTATAAAGCAGCCTGCAGTATTTTTCCTAACTTAGTTAATTTTACTCTTAAAAGTACGTATCTATGCATTTCTCCAGAGAGGATATACAAATGGGCCGTTAAGTACATGAAAAGATGCTCAAGATCACTAATCTTTAGGAAAATGCAAATCAAACTCACAATGAGATACTGCTTCATATCCATTAGGCTGGCTCCTATCCAAAAAAGAGGAAGATAGAAGAAGGAAGAAAAAGAAAAGTATCAGTGAGGATATGAAGAAATTGGAGCCCTTGTGCACCACTGGTGGGAATGTAAGATGGTGCAGGCGCTGTGAAAAACAGAATGAAGTTTCCTCAAAACATTCAAAATAGAATTACCATATGAGCCAGCAATTCAACTTCTGGATATACACCCAAAGAATTGAAAGCAGGGACTCAAACAGATAATCTGTGTACCTATCATGCACAATATCCAAAAGGTAAAAGCAATCCAAGCATCCATCAACAGATGAATGAATAGATATCAAAATGCAGTATTGGCCAGGTGTGGTGGCTCACGCCTGTAATCCTAGCACCCTGGTTGGCCAAGGCAAGAGGACCACTTGAGTTCAGGAGTTTGAGACCAGCCTGAGCAAGAATGAGACCTCACCTCTCTTAAAAATAGAAAAAATTAGCCGGGCGTGGTGGTGTGCACCTGTACTGCCAGCTACTCGGGAGGCTGAGGCAGTAGGATTGCTTGAGCCCAGGAGTTTGAGGTTGCTGTGAGTTAGGCTAATGCCACAGCACTCTAGCCCAGGCAATAGAGCAACAATCTGTCTCAAAAAAAAAAAAAAAAGAAGTGTATACATACAATGCAATATTATTCATCCTTAAAAAGGAAGGAAATTTTGACATGAGCTAAAACATGGATGAACTTTGAGGACATTGTGTTAAGTGAAATAAATTAGACACAAAAAGACCAATACTGTATGATTCCATTTATATGAGACACCTATAATAGTCAAATTAATAGAGATAGAAAGTAGAATGGTGATTACCAGGAGCTGGAGCAAAAGGAAAATGGGAAGTTATCGTTTAACAGGTACAGAGTTTCATTTTGGGAAGATGAAAAGTTCTGGAAATAGATGGTGGTGATGGTTGCGCAACAATGTGAATCTACTCATGCCATGAACTGTACACTTTAAAACGCTTAAAATCATAAATTATGTATGTTTTACAACCAAAATGTGTTAATTTGGGGGGGAAAATGTATTTAACATGCAATAAAAATTTTTAGCATCAAATGCTTTAAGTAAAATGATATTTAAATATAATAAGAGTGGTACTAAGCTAAAATGAGAATTTCTCCCTAACACTCCTCAAAATTATGATATTTTTGTGCCTCTAATAACCAGAGTTTGGTAGTTCAGCCTCCAGCAGTTAACTGGCACAACTCCCAGCAAAAACACTATAATTTCGTTGAGTATTTAATAAAATGAAGACATGAGCAGGGTGGTTTCTTCATGTTATTTCTAGGAAAGGCCCTTCAAGAAAATTACACCAGATCTATCAAGCTCGTTTTGTCTTTTCGTGGAGTCTCTCTCCCGGTTGTTCTTGTGACTGCAGTGGCCTTCGTGTTCCAGGTCAGCCTCTATCACCAAACCCCTGATATTCTGAGAATCCAGAACTGCTGAGCCATGTGCTTCCTGAGAAAATTACTGGAATCCTCAACAGCCCCAACTTACAACAATGCCACTGACATCCACAGCGTGCCTAAGAGGCACAAAATGATTTCCCTCAGCCTTACCAAGTCTAAAAGACAATCCCTAAACTTCTGCCCACACCAGGCAAAAGTCATTAGTTTTTAACAAACCGTTTCAATTTGATGATCATCTAATTTCTGGCCATTCTTGCGTAAATGTGTATAAGAGAGTAGATCAGTTTCATGAAAAGTTATTCAAAGAATCTATTTCTCTAGTCTTAATTATATTTACAGATTATCATTTGGCTACTCAGGAAGGAAGAATAGATTTCAAAAATCAACAGGAATGGAATTTTCTCAAATATCCAATACTTGTTTTAGTACAAATGTTAAGTAGAATTTAGGGATGTAGATAAAAGTGGGAGCTACTATGCCCTATAAACATAGAGCTGTAACAGCAGGTCCTGACTGACCACCAAAATAGCCAGCGTGGTGTAAGCTACAATGTCTCCTCTTATTTTCATCTGACGAGGAGACAATGAATTATACAAATTTCCATGCCTTTGTTCGGTACTATTCTCAGCAACCTTTATTAGTCACTTGAGCACTTCATTCACTAAAGATTAGCAATGTATCAGCCACTGCCAAAAGTAATGAATATCCAAATCTAACTCTTTCCCCCTTAAAAACCATTTCCCCTTTTAAGGCCTTCACTCTTACAGAAGAAGGCTGTTTCAAGTGGGAGTTTGTATGTTTGTAAAGAGCAAACAGAGCAAGATGGGAAAGTATATGTAATTTAAATGAAACTGAAATTATTTGATCTTTCCAAATTTCTGATCTGGAGTTCAATTATCTTTGGGACTGATGAAATTGCTGAAGCCCTAGCTCACTATACAAGCATCTTCACACTTATTCATTCATTCAATAAATATATGTTAAGTACCTATTCCCTGACAGGTACCGTACTAGGAACTGGGGAGAGAGTACTGAATAAAACGATGTTGTTGCCTTCAAATAGTTTTAATTCTAGTAGAAGAAGCCATATAACAAATATGTAGTACGTCAAATGGTTATAAGAAATATGAAAAAAAATTAAGCAGAGTGAAGGGGACATTCTAAACAAGATGGCCAGGGAAAGCTTTGAACAAAGTGACCTCCGAGACTAGAGTATTTGGAAGAATACCTGGAGGCATAAGGCATGTGGATCTGGGTTAAAAACATACGAGGCAGAAGGAAGAACAAACACAAAGGCCCTTAGCAAGGAGTATGTTGGCCCCAGGTGGGGTGGGTCACATAGGATCTTGTGGGCCCCGGGGCATCTTGAGGTAGCCATCAGGAGGGCATGGGGAAGAGAAAGTCACGAGAAGTGGCCCATTCTGAGCATACTCTGGGGCTAAAGAAAACATATGCTAATGGACCAGATGACTCCAAAGATTTTGTGTAAGCAACGCTTAAAATGAGATACCTAATTAGAGAGTGAAGCGGAGATGGAAATTTACTTGGGGAATTGGAAATCCTCTTTAGGATACCTGAAAATAGAGATAAAAGAGAGCAGAGGTAGGAAACTGCTAGCATGAAGAGTGGGACCGACCTATAAAAGCAACAGCTGTCATTTCAAAATTGACAGAGGGTGGGAGAGGAGGGAGATGAGGGGATAATGTAATAATTGCATGGTGCTCTACATAACATGGAACAAGGAGAGAATGGAGCCCCTACCTACAGTATTGTAGTGAGGATTAAGTGGTATAAAAGCTCCATTCTCTTTTATGAGCTGTCAAGCGCCATCCAAATGTCAGTCAAAGGAATTAGGGAGACAAAAAAAAAAGTCACATGCCAATAACGCCAAACCAACGCCCCTACACACACACACACACACACACACACACGTGCATGCACACACCTTTGCAACTAAATATCTGACTTTAAGAAATAACCCAGGTTTATACTAGAGTCAATGCTGTTGGTGTCTTTTTGATGAGACTTCAATAAATGTGTATCATAGTTCATTATGCCCAGATTCCTTACGTGTTTAAAAACAAACAAATGGGTTAGGGGGTCACAATTTTGTGGACAGAGACAGGACCTTAAGAACTGCAGACAGCATTATTTTTAAAAATGCATATGTTCCAAATTGTCAACAATTCAGTTTCTATTCAAATGTGTAAGAAAAATATATGGCAGATTTAGTAAGAAATAGGGAATGACAGGTAAGATATAAATTCCTTTCTCCTTACAAAAATGTCCCTCCAAAATAAATGAGTCTATTAACACAAGTAAAACAGATGCTCTTTTTCCAATGAAGCTGAACCTCCAGGGTCCCTCAGCATTAAATAAGATTAATGTTGCCTTCACATAAAAGCAAAATGGCATATGAGCTTATTAAATTCAATTCATTTCCTCAAGAACTCTTGAAAGCCAATTAATGGCTCTAGTCCCACAAATAATATATCTGCTCTTCACTAATGCCAGTTAAAATCATTGTTCCTGTGAAAAAATACTCAGAATCAAAATTTTACTTCTATGAATCCATACTGAATTCCAAATTCAATCACTTTAAGATGTATTCATTATTTTGTGTCTTGTTTCACAAGAACTTTTTTCTTGATTTATGACAATAACTGTTCATTTTTATCTATCTCTATATAATGCCAGAGGAAAAGTTTTCCAAAGTAAAGCACATTTTTTAAAAAGATATGTATCGCTTATTAAATTTTGGAAACAAAAAGAATACCTCTTGTAAATGTGAGTCTTTCTTTTTCGCTGATAAATTCAAATGTTTATCAATTGTACTATAATTCTTTTCTGTCTCTTTGTCAAACTTCTTTTTTTCTTCCTACAAATCAAAAAGAAACACAGACAACTATGATTAAACAGATAAAAATGCACATACATAGTTAATCCACTGGGAAGCTCAAAATATGAAAAATATCTGAAAATAAAATACCACTGAATGAGATAAAGCTATCTAAAATACACATCTATACCCATCCTACTGCTTATTAATCAGCAAGACAGCATTAGGACTGAAGAGACACTTTTCTTTTTTTCCTTTAATGGACTTTTTCCCAAGCCCATATTATTTTTCAACTCTTCATACTTACCAGTGTTAAGAATTAGTGCTATGTCACTCATCCCTCACAAAAAGAAAAAAAAAATACATGAAAAGAATATAAAGCTTAAAAAAGCAAACTTGCTCCAGATTCTGGCACAGAAATGGAATTCATTTAAAATGGAATAAGTTTTTTCTAGATAAAAAAATTCATAATACACACTCACTGTTAGTAAAAACATCTTGGGAAAGATATTCTTCCCTGATGGTCCACTATGAATACGGATTGAGTATCTTTTCTCTGAAATGCTTGGAATCAGAAGTGGTTCAGGTTTCCGATTTATTTTTAATATCTGCATATGCATAATGAGACATCTTAGGGATGGGACCCAAGTCTGAACATGAAAATTCTCTTATGTTTCATATACACCTCACACACATAACCTGAAAGTAATTTTATACACTGTTTTTATTTTTAATGATTTTATACATGAAACAAAGCTTATGCGCACTGAACCATCAGAAAACAAGGGGTCACCTGTGGAGTTTTCCACTTGCAGCTTCATGTCAGTGCTCAAGGTTTCAGAGTCTTGCGGATTTCAGGTTTTCAGAGTAGGGATGCTCAACTTGTGTAACAATAAGATCCTCTGACCAGAAATGTCGTGTACTTTCCCGAAACTTACCAGTGATATCCTTCTTTCTTTTTTTGGAGACAGAGTCTTGCTTTGTTGCCCTGGCTAGAGTGCAGAGGCATCATCATAGCTCACTGCAACTTCAAACTCCTGACCTCAAGCTATCCTCCCACCTCAGCCTCCCAGAGTGGAGCCACCATGCTCAACTGATTTTTCTAACACTATTTAGAATATGTACAATCAGTCAACAGGGCCTAAAATAATATTGATGTACTATAATAGTACTGAGATCCTTTGGTTAACATCACAAACACTTCTCAAGTCGTGCCTAGAAACAGTACATATGTGCTTTCCTTTTGCTATAGAAGCTTTTTAACAAAACAAGCAGCCAAATTTGTAAATGCAGAGAAGACAGATTTAACCACGCTCCTAAAGCTGCTTGCCAAGGCGGTAGATATCTAATAAATATTTTTGAGTATCAGTGAGAACACACTATGTCCTCATGCTGTCAAATGTTTCCATTAACTTCAAACTCTTCCTAACTCTCCACACCCCTGAAAAGGAACATTTTCTTTCCTATTTTCCTACTTCTACTTTCTAAAGCAGAAATAATGAATTATTCCAGCCTTTTCTGGTATGATTTTTTTGTCCTATCAGGCAAAGAGATTAAATGAAGCATGTTAATTCTCTATTTATTTATATTTATCTTCCCCCCCCACCCTCACTACATAGGACCACGAAAAGCTGTTTTGGGAACCTAGGATAGTATGTCCTCTACCAGGTCATCTGAAGACCCTAAATTAATCCCCACGTTGATGGAGAAGAGACTCAGCAAGTGGGGTTTCTACTGCGAGTCTAATTACCAAATTCACAAAAGACCACCTGACAACACAGAAGCTAAATTTTCTTATCAAAAAGATCACGGATTCTTTTTGTACTAGCTCGTTCTTAGACCCTATCCTAAAATTCTGTGATCCTATGGTTCACCTATATGTAAGAAAGTACCAAAAAACAAAAAGGAGGCACTTTTATTTTAACCGCTTTCACTTAGCAGTCACTCTTTCGTTAAAACCAAAGGACTTTATTTTTCTCTATGCCCTAGGTTTTTCTTAATTTACAACTATTTTATAAAAATCTCAGGTATTAGTATTACATGATTACTCTCTTTTCTGCTTTTCATTATCATGCTCTTTAACTATTTTAACGACGAACAGAAAATAATCTATAACAAACAAGTGCCCAAGATCTAAAAATGTCCACTATTATAAAAAGCTGGTATTGTGGCGTGCAATTGGATTACGTGTCAGAAGGACTCAAGTTCTGGCCCTGGCCACCTATTGCTCTGTGACTCTGTACCAGGGTCACAGCATTCTCTCAGCATCGGTTCCTCAGGTTTAAACAAAGCAGGAATAGAAGTCGCCCCTGTGCTCTGACCACAGACTGCTGCAAAGCAGGATCACACCAGTAAGAAATGTTCACTCTCTTTACAGACTAGCGCTTACCAGGTATACGGAAAACATTTTTACTCTCTTATCTGATTTCATCTGAATCACAGAAAGGGACAAAGGACAGAGTGATGCTGAAACCAGCAGTCAAAACACCCAGGACACACAGCAATATGTGTATGTAAATTAACATGTGGGTAAAGTTGGGCAGGAGAGAAAATGGAGACATCAAGGCTTTGTGAATAAAGAATTTAAGCCAAGAAACAACATTACACCCACTAATTTTAGAATAGAAATACATTTGTTCATATGTGGTATAGCATTATACAAATGCTGCTGTGTTTTATTTTTGAATCTTAAAACTTAGAGAATTATTTCTTCTTGCATTTGCTCTTAATGTCATTATAGAATATTATTCTGTTTCTTTGTGCTCATATGATTTCTTGTGCTGAAATAATACAAATTTTAAAGGAGACTATTCAAGTAGCATTCAATAAAGAATGGAGTTTTTCCCCCCAACATTGCATTACAGGAATTATATAATATAAATTCAGCAGCATAATCCAAATAGTTCCATCAAGGATCAAGTTGAATACCATGTGAAAATTTTTCTTATAAATCAGACATTACAAACTCAAGTAAGTCTGGGCCAGGCAGTAATCTAATGAGTGGGGCAGGGTGGCAGAGAAAGGCAATGACGAGTGCTCAGGCCGTGGCAAACCAGATAGCCCCTGTCTGCTCTGGAGGGAAGGCAGCCATCACTCAGCTCCAGCAGGCTTTGCCATGTGGGAATACGGGCTCAGTAAGTAGGCTGTGTCTTCTGATTTTTCTGGAACAGCTGAAAACCCAATGATTTTTAAATGGCGGCAACAGTTTTTTTTATTTCAACAACATGAGTAAGCCAAACAAAATTTATGTTTATAGGTTAAACATGACTCACAGAAAGTCAGCTTGTAATCTGCAATAAAATTGCACATGCAAAAAAAACCCCAAAAGCCATAAAAAAGAGCTACTACTGAAAACAACATAATGGTTCAAGACATACGTTGTATAAACGGTAGTGAGAATGAACCTAAAAACCACAATTCAAATAACCAGATCTTTTGCATACCATTAAAAGTAAAAATATATTGTCATCACAAATCACTAGCTAGCTTAAAAAAAGAAAACGTTATTCAACCAACGGTGCTGGTACAATTGTTTAACTACTAGGAAACAGAAAGAAAACTCCACCTCGTAACAAAATTAATTCCAGATGTAATGAAAGAGTCACCAGTAAAAAATGAAGAAAAGCAAATATTTTCGTCAGATCTCAGGACACAGGAGGACTTATTCTAAGCAAAAAAGAAATGGAAGAAGCCATAAGTACTTCTAAATATCAAAAAATACACAATAATCAAGCTAAAAGGCAAACAACAAAGAGGGGAGTACAATCAACATGCGAGAAAATAAGTAAACACATAAAAATTCCTCATTAAGCAATTTTTTGCTAAAAGCACACATTAATACTTCCACTGAGAAATGGATAAAGAACATAAATCAGAAAAGTTTGAACATAATTGTGAACTGCCTGCCTATTTTTCTATAGGGTACCAGACTGTTTTGTTTTAGAAGAGGGGAAGAACTTTTTAAAAGTTATTAGATGACTTTTTTGAATTTTCCATATTTTACAATCTTCTAGGATGTGGAAATGAAAAAGGCTTCTTTTCAAACTATAAACATTAAATAATATTTAGTGGTTGACTGGTCTCCAAATGAATTTAAATACAGCAGGTCCTTAAATAACATCCTTGTGTTATAACATCAATAAGAAAAAAAAATGGATTCCTAGCCGGGGTCCCTATCTGCGTGAGTTTTCTCCAGGTACTCCGGTTTCTGGCCGGCGTGTCTACGCAGTCCCAGTGTGAGTGAGTGTGGGTGGGGAGTGGCGTCCTGAGCTCCTCTCCTGGGAGAGGCTCCTGCCACCCACAACCCTGAACTGGAATAACTGGGTAAATAATTTATCTTGTTTTTATCAATCTTTCTTCAATGTATGTGCAGCTCACACTTATTTCAATGTTTAATATTAGAAGTGTTTTGGTCATATTTAGAAGTTCGGTGATGTTTTTGTGACCAGAAGTATGCTCTAGGAAGTTAACTCCTTCTATCACTTAACCTACGGGAAATTGGTTTTGTAATGCAGTTTCACTGAAAGCCCCTATCTTGGAAGACAGCTTCCAAGAACCTATCAAAGACGTTAAGTGCGGGCTCACTGTGTTTTTCTCAAGAGATTCCAACTCTTCCCCTATCACACACACGGGAAACAAGATTCACACCACATGTCATAGAAGCAGCAGGAATGCTTTTGAAAACCCAATCCTGTCTACCCAAGCTAACCAGAGTGCTGTGATCCCTGGTGGGCCAACATCCTCCAGCCCAGGTCAGTCTCCCTCTTCTATGAAGCACTCCCTCAATCCTCCAGTGGGGGGCAGCACCCTGCCTCCGTCAATTCCCGACCTACACCAATGTCATCTATTCCTACGGGACATTTCGTTGGCCTTATCCAACCCCATTGCACCCTTTCCTTTAAGCTCCTAACAGCTCTAAAGAGATGAGAATTCAGCTTCTATCCCTACAGAGCACTGGACTGCACATCCAGTAGGTGCCCACGTGACACCTGTCAGAGGACAAGTGAACCAGCCAGCACAGGACTACAG
Source organism: Lepilemur ruficaudatus (assembly GCA_963574885.1). Lineage (NCBI taxonomy): Eukaryota > Metazoa > Chordata > Mammalia > Primates > Lepilemuridae > Lepilemur > Lepilemur ruficaudatus. The sequence continues at coordinate 346 of CAUYRT010082261.1, read as the reverse complement.
TGGCACCAGCCCCAAGAGCCACCATCGGATCATGCTTGGTTGCTCCAGAGTCACCAAACCAGTACCTTAGCACTATTTGGCCGGAAAGGTCATAAGTCACAGTGCTCTGTCATGTTACCCCAGAGCCCAGCATGCAGAGAATGGACAAAAACCTGAGCAATTCTTTTTTTTTTTCTTTATTGAAGTGTAATTTACATAGCATGCGTTTACTCCATTTTAAGTGTACAATTAAATGGTTATTAGTAAATTTACCAAGTTGTACAGCTATTCACATAAATCAGTTTTAGAGGATTTCCTTCTCCCTACTGAGACCCCTAATTCCCATCCCCAAATACATTTCAAGCAT
>CAUYRT010082260.1:0-30374 GCA_963574885.1 Lepilemur ruficaudatus | reverse complement strand
ATCCTTCTGCCTCAGCCTCCTGAGTAGCTGGGACTACAGACATGCACCACCATGCCCAGCTAATATTTTCTATATATTGTTAGTTGGCCAATTAATTTATTTCTATTTTCAGCAGAGACGGGGTCTCACTGTTGCTCGGGCTGGTTTCGAACTCCTGACCTTGAGCAATCCACCCACCTTAGCCTCCCAGAGTGCTAGGATTACAGGCGTGAGCCACCGCGCCCGGCCGTATCCAGTAGGTTTTGTCCTTGATCGTCTTCTTTCTCATTTCACTTAGGATAAAACTTTTTTTCCCTTTAATAAATAAAAACACATTTCACTCTCATGTGTACAGTCATACCTCTCTGTCACTGTTGCTCCGAGCAGAGTCTCATTTGTGTATATTAATTATATCCTTTAACCAAAGTAACTGATATTACAGGGGAAATGGAGAGTGGGGAGGGTGGATCATTGTAAACAATCTGTCATAGGCCAGTGTTTTAGTGTAACGCAGCTTTCTCCAGCCACACGTCACTTGCACGCTTCTCAAGGTGTGAATTTAGCTAGTGTGTTCTCCACCATCTCTGAAATTTCAGACAGACCTGGTTTAAAGCCCTTCCACCACTGTGGGCCTTGAGTAGTTACCTCCACCCAGCCCCAGTTTCCTCATCTGTAAAAGTCAGGTGGGTTCTTGAGGATAAATGTGACAATATATGTAAACATCCTTTACCCCTCGTGGCTGATGGTGGGTACTCAATGGGTGTCCTTTTGCTTCCTCCCTGTTGAGAATGGGTTTGGATTCCTTTCAAACACTAAACGTAGGTCTACTGCATGTACTTTATTATGCTGAACTCTGAGGCCTGCAAAGACCTTCTGGAACTAAGGATCAGGTAGATAGAGGGTGTGTACACATAAGTCAGCAATTTTAGATGGCCCTGCTCTGTGTATTGAGTGCCAAAGGGTGATGTTTCATACGTGCTGTGTCATTCAGAGGACCAACCAGGGGCGTGGAGAGGTCAGCTGCGGCAATGCTGAAGAAAGCTGCTTTGTGGAGCATGTCTAACACATACAGTACTGGAGATTGCATGTGTCAATTGCTCGGCATGTAGGAAGCATGTAATACACGGTGGCTCTTGTTATTGTTAGTGATCATATTATCACAGAGAGATGTTAACCCAACTCATCTTTCCTGTGCCAAACAACATACAGGCTGGGATGGAAGGAAACAGAACAAAGACTTATAGTCTGAAATCTAGAAATGAACTCTCTATCACATTTTACTGCTTTCACATGTCCCCGAGGAGGGCATTTAAGCAGAAGTGAAGAAGACAGGGTAGGAAGCTGAAGGTGGATTGGCCCAGATCTTGGACTCTTCATCTATAAAATGGGGACATCAGTACCACCTGTGTCATACGAGTGTTATGAGGTGTGTGAGTTAAGGCATTGTGTGTTAAGTACTTAGATCGGCACTAGCCTCAGAGGGAACATTAATTATTGACTGTTATTCTATGCTTTTCCTACTACTTTGTGCCAGGCACTGTTTATTCGTAATTCTTGTAGGTGAATGTTGGCTTCCTCACTGACCGTACAGGGATAATGAAGCACAGGGAAGTTATGTAGGCCTGTCCAGTGTCACATCACTAGCAAATGACTGAGCTGGCATTTGAATCCAGGTTAGGCTGACTGCAAAGCCCGTGGTCTTTCCGCTGTCTTCCTGATAATAGCATGGTATGGGGAAAAGATCACATGGCCATTTGGCCTTGTACAAATCACTTAATCTCCCTAAGGCTCAATTTCCTCATCTATAAATTGGAAGTAATGATGTACCTGTATCACAGGGTATGGTGAAATTAAATGAGAAACTGCTTAAAGCACTTAGTCAGGTGCTGGCCTACTTAGCATTTTCTAGGTGCTTATAACTGTATGAGGAGGGAGAAAGATTCTTCCCTCTTAGGAGGAGAAGGTAGTCTTTGACTTGGATCTGGAGGGATTCTGAGCAGAGGTCACAGAGCCAGCAAAGGCATGGGGTGAAGACATAGCACATAGCCTGTCTCCTGTCTCCAGACTGGTAACATGTCGCTCCAGCTGACAGGAGCATAGGGTGCCGCAGGAGCAGTCCCTGGAGATGAGGCTGGAGTCGTGAGGCACCAGGTGTGCGGAGGCTGAGAAGTTTCTGCCTGGGAAGGTGTTATTGCTCCTCCTCCCGTCAGGTCCTCTCTGTCAGGATGAGAATGAATAGCCTTTCCATGGCGTTTCAGAGCCACAGGGCACTTGCAGGTTCCCCAGCTCCGGGCCTGGCAGGTGCCTGCCTTCTGTGCCAGCATCTGCGTGGGCATGTCTGGGGGCAGCTGGCAGCAGGGAAGGTGACTGTGGCAGGTGCTTCTGGGGCTGGGCCCATTTCCCAGGGCCCTGTGAGGGGGATAGCTCAGGATGTGGAGAAGAGAAGCGTGTGGGAGGAGGGACCAGGTGACAAGGCAGCTGGATGAGCAGGAATGGGTGGGGTGGATTGGGCAGGCAGGAAGAGCCAGACTGTGAACTCCCACGGCGGTGCTGTTTTCCCCACACCCTGATCTGCCCCTGTGAGCTGGGAAAGGCCACGGCTGAGCTGCAGCTGGGACAGAGGGATGTGCCCTGTGGAGTTAGCTAAGGGCTTACACTGCCACACTGTGGCGTCCACCCTTGGGAAGGTGCAGGAGAAGGCCTTTCAAATTCTCCCTTAGAGGAGACCTGCCGGGTGGCAGTATCTTCACAGCCACCCATCTCATTTAATCCTGGTGACAAGCCCCTGCACCAGGAGCGTACTGTCTTGCTGAAAAGATGATCAGACTGAGGCTTCAGAAGTTACACAACTTGCCCAAGGTCACAGTCAGAGGCAGGAGCAGAAATTAAGACTCAGCCTCTTTTGGTCTGATGTCCTTTTCCTATTCTGCGATGGCCCCAGTCAGGTCAGGGGCCCGGATGCTGGCGGCGCAGTTTTCTCTGATTTTCCTGCCGACTTCGAGGAGGTGCCCCGTGAGGGCAGGGGCAGAGCTGCTCTCAGTGAGTCGGCATGCTGAGACGCTCTCTGGAAAGGAAGTGCGGGGGGAGGTACGGGGGGGGCGGGGTGTCCAGGCGAAGCGCGTGGCTGTGGTGTGGTGGTCCCTTCCCCCAGCCCCTCGTGACTGCCGGCTTCTCCCCCAGCTGCTCTCTGCACTTCCTCTTCCACCCCGCTGTTTCCTCTTTCCCTCCTTAGGGAGCCTGGCGGGTACCTCGATGGCTTTGGGTGGGGCTGTCAGACTCAGGCCCCAAGAACTGGTCTAGAAGGTAGCAAGCATTTTGAAATCGTCTGTATGGTCGGTCAAGGCCATTTCTCCCAGCTAAGCTGTACCAACTGAGTGCCAAGGTCAGAGCTGAGCAATCCCAAAGAAACAACAGAATTGAGGAAGGACCAGGGGGCAGAGTCCCTGAAGGCCAGCACTCCGCCTTCCCTGACTGTGGGGTTGGTGTGGATAAGGGCAGGGCGGTGGTGCCACTGCTCTCCTTTTGGCCTCTGGCTCAAGCCTGGTCCCCTGGATCATTCCTGCTCCGGAGAAGGAGTGCATGAGGGTGAGGAGTGCTGAGAGAAAGGCCGTCATCTTACCCCTGGGCAGGGCCACAGCTCTGCCATCGTCAACACACTTCCACCTGTGCTGTTTACACAACCTTTCTTCAGAAGAGAGGCCCACTTGATACCTGTCAGCCACCTCTTCTACACCCGCCGGCTCTCACACTCTTCCTCAGTGACCCCAGCGGCCTAAACAGAAGCTCACACTGAGTTAGGGCAGTGCCTTTTCATTCCGTCCGAGCATTCAGTTGGCCTCCACTCAGCATTCTTCTCAAAGCAAAGCAAACTGTACTGCATTTTCCTCTTTCCTAAAAAAGATCATCAGATCATCATCTTAGCCACCAATCTATTCTGAGTCCTGAGTTCCTTGTGGCCACTAGCCAATGGCTCCCTTCCCTGGGAAGGATCTTGGGGCTGAGCCCAAGGGCAATGGGAGAGGGCTCCCTGGGCTGGCTCTCGTCCTGGAGAGCTTTGTGCCTGCTGTTCTCAGTGCCCTCCCAGACAGGGACTTCCCCTCATGTGCACCGAAGGCCTGGCTCAGGTTCTGGCCCATGGACCTGTTCCTGGCCAGCCTCTCCCCACAGGATATCTCCCCGTGGCAATGGAGGACTTGGCAGGGGTCGGGGGGACTGTCACCATCGGCCTGGCCTGGTACTTACTGCGCTCAGCCCTCTATCCTTTTCAGATCTGCCCAGTCTCAGGACAGGCAAATCCAAGAACAGTCCACCAAGTCCATTTCCTCAGGGCAAGTGCCAAGGTCACCTGCAGCCACAGCCAGCCTGGACTGGGGGGTGACAAGGTAGCCACCAGGGAATGGGGGTCTGTTTCTACCGTCTCCTGAGGTCAGTGTCCCTCTGCTGTGCTGTTTCTTCTTGGTTTTCTGTTGTAGTGCCGGTGGTAGGTCCTTTGGGGTTTCTATTTGTTTGTCTTTATTCTGTTGCTGCTTTGGGACACACTGTCCCTTGTTCCTACTCCAGAAGCATTCTACTGCAAAGTCTTAACAAGGTCGATAAAGCTAGTGTTGAGCTCCTTTGAAAGAATAAGTTGGACTGTCAGCTAATAGTTAAGAGACAGTCCACCTCTATCTGACTCAGTTATTCAATAACCAGTATGGAGGGGGTGGTGCAGGTGGGACTCTAAGAAGTGCCACTTTTGCTAACGAAGACTTAGAGCCCCACCTGGAACAGTCTGGGGGCCTTGCCCAGCATGGCCTTTGGTCCTTGGCCTGCTGGCTGCCATCCCTTCCCTCATAGCCACCCTAGGGCTAGCTAGGCAAGGCCAAACTGTATGTATTTTGTCCCCTGCTTTACTTCTGGGACCTCTTGATTCATGAGGAAGGGCTCATGAGAAGAGAAGTGAAACCGATGGGTTCTACACGCCAGAGGACCGTGTCAGCCGCCCTTATGTGAGTTAGTGTCACTTGGCAGCCTGGCCTCAGCCTAGCTAGACCTTAATCAGACCCATGTACCTAAGCCCTTTTGAACTATGGCCCCTTGGCCTTTTTCTCAGAACACTTGACAAGGTGGATGGGGAGAACACCCGGCGAGGAGGAGGCCGGGCTCCAAGTGCGCTGTGACTGGGAGCTCGTCCCTCCATTTCCCTGGAGTCCAGGCAGGAAGTCCCAGTGCCAAGCCTCATACCACACAGTTGAGGACCCTCTACCCCCAGGAATCATGACTTTCCTGCTATCTTGGGTGTCAGAGTTAGGAGGGAAGTCAAGCCAGCCCCGGAAGGAGGGCAGGGCTGGAATCCTGGGATCTAGAAGGGCTGCCAGTGTGGACACCTGCTGGTCTCGCTGTCTCTCCTGAGGGAGCACATGGGAAGGCCCCAGTAACCATCCCCCTCCAACCCCAGAGACACTCAAACCCACCCCAGGCAAGGGGAGGGCTCTAGGGGTCTTCATTTTCATCTAGACCCTGGTATGCACAGTAGGCAGGTGGGAAGGAGAGGGCTATGCTGGCATCCAAATCTCTACCTTCCAGATGAACCTACCTGGAACCCCCACCACCCGGAGGGGCTTGGTGCCAACCCCCCACCCCACTCTGCGCCCCTAACACAGCAGCATGGGCCACCTCAGCCCCTCCAGCTCTTCTTCCTCATCTGAAAATGGGAAACATACTGGCTGTCAGTTTTAAGTGCCCACTGGATGTCGGGGACAATTGAAGACCTGTTAGATACATCATCTCATTAACCTGTCAGTAGTTCTATAAGAAAGGTAATAAACTCTGCTTTTTAGATAAGCAAACATATTTAAGGAATGAAACCACCTTTTGCCTGATTCCTGAGTCCTTGCTCTTTTCTCTTGTAGACATCAACTCCTAGAAATACACCACGTAGGGTCCTCCGTGATGCTGCCACATGCCAGGGAGTGGCTGGCAGGATGGAAAAGGCGCAGGGAACTGGCCCTGCTCTTCAGCGAGGGAGCTGTATGGGGCTTCCTGCCAAAGTCCACAGGGGAGAGCCCTGGGTCTTTACCTGGCCTGGATGGTGTCCAAATCTCCCTGGCCTAGGAAATCCCAGCTCCCTCACTCGCTTCCCATCACCCTTGAGAAGTAGCCTGCACTCCACAGCTTGGCACCCAGGGCCACTCTGGGTGCCTTGGCCTGGCCCTGCCTCCTTGCCAAATACCACTCCTTCCATGCTTGGCTGTATCCCACCATCAAATACGCTGGACAACACAGAGTTCCCCAGACAAGTAGTGTTATTCCAAGCCTCCATGCTTGTGTACACGCTGCTCCTTCTCCTGGGCACACCCTCCCTGCCCCGGCCCTCATTGGCCTGGTCACCTCCTGCTTGTTTTTAAAGAGGCAGCTGAAGCCTCACCTCCTGGAATCCTTTCCTGATGCTGCTGTCATCTGGCTGGGCTGACTGTCCCCTCTTCTGTGCTCCTATGTCACCCAGGAATGCTCTTGTCTGTGGCACTGTCACACCAGTTCTGTCTTTTTTCCCTGTTCTGTGTGCTCCAGGGGGTTGAGACCCTCTGCGATTTCTCTTGCTGTTGCTGGATCCGTAGCCTGGAGCCCGGCACACGATGGGCTTAGGGTGGACAGGAGAGCAGTCTTGTTTCTGCCAAAGAGAACCAGGATGTTAGAAACAGGCATGAGTTTGTCGCCCTCTGGCACAGCTCCTCCTACGAGGGTTGAGGGCCAGGATTCCAGACGAAAGGGACACAGAGCAGGAGGGAAAGAACACTTGGACCACAGGCAGGAGACAGGCAGGGGAGAGGGGCTGAGGCCTTGGGTTGAAGCAGCGTGGTTGCAGGTGGAAGGAGAAAGAATGCTGGCAGCCACACTGTCCCTTTGGGCCCCCACTGTCGCTGCCAGCCCTGAGAGGGCTCAGTGTATCTTCTGAGGTGCAGCCTGGCTTCCCCGTCAGCGCTGGGGGCCCAGACCTGGAAAGGGCCTCACTACCAGACCTGTCACGAGACACCAGTCATAGCCAGGTGCCCCAGTGGGGCCTCGAGGCCATGGCGATCTTTCGGACCCAGAGAGGATCTGATTTGTCACCATGCTCAGTGGGCAAACATCCTGGCAAGGGCCCCAGCACACCCGTGTGGTCAGCCAAGGTACACTCAGCTGAGCTGGGGGTCTTAAAGGTGGCACATCCAGGGACCCAGGGACTAGAGGGTAATGTAGTGTCCACTTGTCTAATGAGATTGATGGGGTTGACACTGTCATCCATGTGCAACCAGTGAGGAAACCAGAGGCAAAAAAGGCTTAGGAACTTGCATAAGGTTACATGGGAAATTAGCAAGAAGCCTCACTCAAAGCCTAGACCGGGCAGCGTGCCCAGCAGACTCCAAGAGGTTGTTAGCTGTAGGCTACGGTTTCTTTCCATCTATTGCTCTTTGCAGAAGTCTGGCTGGGCACCCTCTCCAAATTATCTCAAAGGACTTCCCCCAGAGGTTAGAAGTCCCTGAACAAGGAGTCATGAGCCATATGGCAACTGGTGGAACCCGGAAAATATTGCTGCCACCAGGCTCGCCGATGTCAGTCACCGTCCCTAGAGACCTCTGTGATCCCGCCCATGCACCTTCAGAAACTGGTAGCCAGAGAAGCTGCCTGCAGTCCAGACTATGTAGTTGAAACCTCATGCTTGATGGGATGGAAAGGCACTGAGAATTATTTAGCAAAGTAATGGAGAGGGCATGTGCAATTTCATTCTCTTAAGATGAACTGTGGGGTCCCAGGTAGGAAGCTCAGTCTGGGAGTGGCATGAGAAGGGGCCTGGTACCCCAACTCAAATTCAGGCTTCGCTAAATACCCCCTTTGTTCCACAAGTGGTAGCCTGCGTTGCTTCCTGGCCGTTTGGGGGAAGTGAGTCCGAGGTTCAGAGGCAGACTCTTCGGGAGGGCAGAGTGAGCACCCAGTGTCCTGCCGCAGGCTCATGGAGCCAAGGATGGAAGGGCTGCGGGACCCTCCCACCCTTCTCCACGAGATCTGTAATGGTTCTGGGTCTTTCCTGACGCCTGGCCCTTCCTCCTGGGCAGGGCCCATTCTGAGGTCTATTTTCCATGTGCTTCCTCGCCCCTGGCTGCTGACTGGGCTCAGCTGATGCCCTGCTGGGGGAGCAGACAGTGACTCAGGAGGCTCAGGGGGCCCTTCCACAGGCCTTGGGAGTGGGGAGGGGCTGGCGCCGTGGAAACTGTGAGTGGTGCCTGCCCAGACTGCTCTTTCCATCCCAGACCTGTGCGTGGGATGAGGCATGGGGTGGGAGAGAGCACACGTGGCATGTGAACCACAGATGGAAAGAATGGGCTTTCTGTCCAGTGCAACGGATGCAGTGGGGCTGGGAGGAGGACTTGGGCTCTGTCACCAGCTGTCCCACTGCTGCCTCCCTCCAGCTATGGTCTGGGATGAGGCAGGTCCTGTGTCTGCCGTGCTCTAAGCTTAAGAAGAGTGTTGACCTCACTTTAAAGACAGACCCTTCTCCTGCTTCACCTCCCTCCCACCCCCATCGTTTCTGACACTTTAAAAACAACTCCAACTCTCCACCCCAACCTCTGCCACACACACACACACACACACACACACACACACACACACACACACCAGGCACTCTTACCTCAGGCCCCAGAAAAGTCAAAGCCCTGGCAGGTGGAGAGGGCCGGAGGAGGGGCTGAGTGCTGAGCCGGCTCCGTCAGAGGCCCCAGGTGCTAGGACCAGGGAGGCAGGTCACCCTGAGCACCCTGGCCTCTGGGCATTTGTTCCTGGCCTCCCCTTGGCCTCTGCCCCAAGGAACTTGTGTCTGGAAAGGGAGCCTGCAGGGAAAATCTTGGTGGTGCTGGTGGTCTTGGAAGCCTCGGGTTTGCCAGACTGGTGGGTGGGATCCTGGCCCCCAGCTTGCAGCCGGCCGACCTGCAGCTAGTGCTGACGCCCATCTCCGCCTGCAGGTTCCGAGGCTTCATCCTGCTGCTGACCTTCCTTATCTATACCTGTTACCACATGTCCAGGAAGCCCATCAGTGTGGTCAAGGTGAGGCTGGGCCAGCAGGCGAGGAAGAATGTAGCAGATGCTGGGCCTTCGATAGAAGGGTCCAGACCTCAGTCCATAACTATCCTCATTCCCTTACCACGGTCACCCAGACTGCTCCTTTGCCCTGGCAGGCTCCCAGTTTCAGCGGCCCTTTCCCAGGAATGTTTCCTAGGTGCTCCTTTTGAGTTCATTCACCGAGACAGCTGTGTCGGTGGGTGTGGATGGACTAGGAGAGCACGGACCCTGGTGGTTCTGTTGTGGCCGCTTTGCCCTGTGGTCAGCTCCTCCAGGAGGAGGTGCCAGCAGGGGGCAGTGCGGAATCTGGAGGGAGGCAGTGGCACTGGTGTGGCTGTGGTGGGAGGTTGCCTGTCCCCCTCTGGGGCAAGTGGGCTCTGGGACAATGACATGACCCCTGACCTGTGTGTCCCATTGCCTCTCCAGAGCCGGCTGCACCAGAACTGCTCAGCGTTGATCAAACCCGTCAATGACACCCACAGTCTCAATGACACCACGTGGTGCAGCTGGGCCCCATTTGGTAAGAACAGGGCAGGTTGCCCTTCCCAAAGCCCCATTCCCTCTTCCTCAAGAAGGGCTTATCTTGAGCCAGAGAGCACTTCTTGCAGGGGCAGCCAGCTTTCTGTCTCTCCCGTCTGCTTTCAGACAAGGACAACTACAAGGAGTTACTGGGGGCCGTGGACAACGCCTTCCTGGTGGCCTATGCCATTGGCATGTTCATCAGGTAATGACAGACCCAGCCTGCTACCGTGCAGATAGGACAGCTCAGAGCTGCTGCCTCCCCTTGACAAACCTGGGGCAGCCAGGTGGACGTGAGCTCCCATGGGGGAGTGATGGCTCCTCTAGGTGCGAGTGAGACCAAGATCTCTGCACACGCAGTTAGTCCACAGCTATCCCCTCCCTTAGGGCGGTCGCCAAGACCGCCCCTCCACCTGCTAGAGTCCCACTGTTGGTAGTTCTTTTTCTTGTAAGGGTTTTCCTGGAAGCTCCTTTTGAGTTTATTCACTCAGATAGCAGTGTTGGCAGATAGGGACCAGGATCCTTGAAAGATGGCCCTGGACTCAGGGCTGTGGCAAAACTGGACAGCAAGCATGGGCTTCACACAGAAGCACAGTGTCGTTGCCAGGAATCCACAATGACTAAGGCGGGGTACTGCCTTCAGAGAGCTCACAGGCTAGTGGGGGTGACCAATACATCAGCAGCTGATGACAAAACTGTGTGATGGCTCTGGCCATCAGGTGCTCTGGGAGCTCAGATGTAGTCATTTAGTCCAAGCTGGGGCGAGCAGAGGGGTTAGGGAAGGTCTCTTGGATGAGATGATACGTGAACTGGGGAAGATGAGGTGGGTTTCTCAGTGGAGAAGGCGGCCCAGGCAGAAGGGCTAGTATGAGAGAGCGGGGAAACCTGAACGGCTTGAGCTAGGGGAGGAACTGCTAACAGGCTTACGTAAAATTTGAGGAAGGTATTAGCAGGGCTGAAGGTCATTTGCAGAGGGCCTGGAGCCACGTGGGGAAGGGCTTTCCTCAGGGAGTTGTGTTTGGACTGACGTTTCAGACAGATGGCTCTGAGAGTGCTGCCAAGAGGATGGAGAGGGGGCAAGGCTGGCCATGCTGCGGGGCAGGTTTGAGGAGAGCTTGTGTTCCGGCAGTGGGAACGGAGAACTAGCTAGGAGGTAGCATGGGTGGCCTCGGAGACTGACTGTGAGGGGTGGGGGGACAGACAAGAGACTGAGGGAGCAGCCTGGTGTGGCCTGAGTGGCCAAGGGGTGCCTTTCCCTCAGATGAGGGGTGCAGGGCTGGGTGGCAGGAGGAGGAAGAAGAGTTCAATGTTCGAGTGTTGAGTTTCAATTGCTTTGGGGACCGCGAGGAAAGGTGTCCAGAAGGCATCTGGATATGATCCTGAAACTCTGGGAGACAAGTCCGTTCTGGAGATCCGTGGTTGGGGCTGTTCAGCCTATAGGTGGTGGCTGGACAGAAGAGACTGCTCTGAATGGTAGGAGGTGGCAGGGAGTGCTGGCCACGCGGGAGGAAGACGGGCAACACCCACATTGCAGAGCATGGCCGGCAGTGCCAGGGCAAGCACAGGAGTCTGGCCGGTGAGGCACTGAGGCCACCCTGCCGTGTGGCAGCAGGGAGGTCATAGACTGGCAGGGAGGAACAGGGTGGTGGAATGTCAGGGAGAGGACAGGGAGGGGCTGACCACAAATCCAACTCTCCTCGCCAGTGGGATGTTTGGGGAGCGGCTCCCCCTCCGCTACTACCTCTCAGCAGGGATGCTGCTCAGTGGCCTCTTCACCTCGCTCTTTGGCTTGGGATATTTCTGGAACATCCATATGCTCTGGTACTTTGTGCTCATCCAGGTACGAGTCTCTGTCTCACACTCAGGCCTCTGTTTTCATCTCTGAAAGGACCCTGGAGACCCCTGGTCCTCCCCGGCACTCCCAGGCCGTAGCGGGCTGGGGCTGGACTCCTGTCCCCTGTCCAGCGCTCCTCTATCGCACTGTGCTGGGGCCTGCTCCCCAGTCCCATGTGCCTTTGTTCACTCGTCACTTCCCCTACACTTGGGGCTGGCCTCTGCCTGAACAGTCTTCAGCTGGAGGAAAAGCCAGTTGGTGGCGTTGGGGTGTGTGTGGACGTGTGCACAGGGGATGGGCAGGGCTGGTAGTGCGGGGAACGGGGGTCCCTCAGCTTTGCTGTTGAAGCCCCTCGACCCAGAGTGGTGGGAGTGCAGAGCCAGCAGTCCGGCCGGGCCCGTTCCCACTGTCCTGCTCCCTGCAGATCTGCAACGGACTCTTCCAGACCACAGGCTGGCCCTCTGTGGTGACCTGTGTCGGCAACTGGTTCGGCAAGGGAAAGTGAGTTTGTGCCCAGGGAGGAGGAGTGGGAAGGATCCAGAGGGCTGGGGTCCCGAGGCGGTCACTTGTGGCCTCCAGTGTAATTTCAGGGGGCAAGAGGACACTGCCTCTGTGTCGCTGATGTTCACACGCTGAGATCCAAGCAGCGTTCTGGTAGCTCAAGAGCAGAGCTGACTTTCCCACTGACGAGGCTTTGACCCATAGAGCAGGCAGCTTTAGTTATACTTTTTTCTCATAATAGATGAATTTCCATATTGAATGAGGACAAAAGCCTATAAAACACTTTTTCTTGAACTGGTTTGTGTGTGGAGTAAGTTGCTTTAGAGCAGGGTTTGCACCCCGCCACTGTTGCCCTCCTGGGCTGTCAGATCCTGGTTTGGGCTGTCCTAGGCATTGTGGGGGTCTAGTAGCATCCCTGGCATCTGCCCACTAGATGCCAGGAGCACACCCTGAGTTGTGACCATCTCCAGCCATTACCAGATGTCCCTCTGGGGCAGAATCACCCCCTAGTGAGGACACTGCCTCAGAGCGAGACCACCGGGCCCACCCGCTCTGCGTGGCCACGGCTCCCGCCCTCGGTGCTCGCTCAGGAAGCTGGGCATGGAGCTCAGGCCCCACCCACCGAGGTCTCCCCTCTTCGCTGGCTGTGGTCCTGGGGCTGTGTCCCTTGTCTTCAGGGCCTCGTGGGAGCTGCGGGCAGCCCGCCTTTCGAACTAGGCTGGGGCAGCTGGTGCAAACGGTGCGCCTCACTTTTTACTTTTCCCACTCTCCTGCCTGCCCTCCCCTGCAGGCGAGGCCTCATCATGGGCGTGTGGAACTCCCATACGTCTGTGGGCAACATACTGGGCTCCCTGATCGCCGGTGTCTGGGTGAACGAGCACTGGGGCCTGTCGTTCATCGTGCCTGGCATCGTTACTGCTGCTGTAGGCGTCCTCACCTTCCTCTTCCTCATCGAATGTGAGTGAGCCTCCAAGTGCTGTGTTTCTGGGAGGAGGCAGCTGGATCCCCTGGAAAGCTTGCTGGCCACAGAGTGGGAGGACCAGCTGTGTGACTTTGGACAAACAACCCCTCAGAGCCTTAGTTTTGTGTTTGTAAAATAACAATAGTCGTATGTGCTTCATAAGATTTCTGCAGGGTTAAGTGAGACACTAGTTTAAGTGCCTGGCCCATGATGGGTGCTTGGCAAGCAGTGGTTGAATCTGAGAGGTGTAAAAGGGGAAGGCGGAGTTCTGGGACATTCCTGTAGTAACCATCTCTTGCATTTGGTGCAGACAGGTGTCACCATCTCATTCCCTGACAGCCTTGTCAGCCAGGCCAGGCATTATAGTCACTCTGTAGCTAAGAGCACTGAAGTCCCAGAGACACTGGTGACACCGCTGGCTGTTAGGAGAACCAGGCCCAGACACCTGGTCTCCTGAGCCCCATTTCCGTGCCCTCCTGCAGGGACCTACACTGGCCACCTTAGGGGTAGGAGGTGGGGCTGGCTCCCAGGACAGTTCAGAACAGTGCAAGGTGAGGGCCTGGCCTGTTGGGAAGCTTCTTAGAAGGTTTCTTTTTCCAGACCCGGAAGATGTGGACTGCACCCCTCCTCAGCACCATGTGAGTGTGAGCCCTCCTGGCCCCATCCCTGCCCTCCCACTCCAGAGGGCTGGACCCAGACAGGACTGGGGAGTTGCTGGAGGGAGCCCTGGCCCCGCAGAGATTTCACAGACCCGATGTTAGGGCTGGGGTTGGTCTTGCACGACCTGATGGGCCTGGCAGGTTAGTCTGGCCCAGGAGAAAGATGTGCACCTCTTCCAGCCTGGGAGTCCCACGTCTCTCCCTGGGCTGCCCCTCCAGCTGGTGGGAGAGGTACGTGGACATGCCCAGCAAGGGTTCCTCTCCTCTGCTCAGGGTGGGCCAGACGAGGACCAGGACAACCCTGAGGATCTTGGGAATAGCCCCTACTCTAACAGGGAGAGTGGCCTTGAGCCTGCAGCCAGATGCTCCAAGGAGCCATATGAGGAGCCTGCCGCCATCAGCTTCCTCGGGGCACTCCGGATCCCGGTGAGAAGTGTGTGGAAAGGAGGGGACAGGGGGCTTTCCAGACTTTTCTGTTGGATATCAGGAGATGGGGTGCTTGGGGAGATCTATGGTTTCCAGCATTTTTTACAGGAGATGTGTGAGGTGGGTGGCTTGCTCGGGGAGACTTGTCCTGAAACAACACTGAGCAGCAGCCATAGAGCTTTCGTTGAGGTTGGGTGTGTACCTCAGGCTGCTTGCTGTGGCGGGCGAGGGAAAGTACTGGGTGGTGCCACGACAGCCCTTGGGGCTGCCACAGGACCAGGGATCTCTTTGGCCCCTCCCCATCGTGTCCTCTGTCCCGCTCCTCAGGGCGTGGTCGAGTTCTCTTTGTGTCTGCTCTTTGCCAAGCTGGTCAGTTATACCTTCCTCTACTGGCTCCCACTCTACATCTTCAACGTGGGTGAGTGCACGGGGAGGGGTGGGGAAGGGGTTTTGAGGAGGCCAAGGCCATCTCTGGTAGGAGAGGAAGCTTGTTGTGTCATGATGACACAGGTGATGCCAGCGTATATGCAGGATTACCCTGTACGTGGCCCCCTAGAGCCCGACTCCAGCCATCTTCCTCCCTTGGAACTTAGCTGGAGCTAAGCTGGATCAGGAATGCAAAGCTCTGCCAAGGAGCATCCCACCCTGCCCTCCTCTGCCCCGAGGAGCCTCGGAGCTCCAGCAGGGCCAGGACCTCTCACCCAGCTGCCACCCCGCCCCCAGCCCTGAGGGGGACACCACCACCTTTCAGCACAGAGTACTTGCTCTGAACAGCGTACTGAAGGAATTCAGTAGGTCTTAAGTTGTAGCTCGCCTGCAGCTGTACCTGGGGGCCTCTCTCTGTGACAGTGGAGAGGCTAGGGCGGTGGATATTTGACTCTTCGTTCTGTAGCCTTGATACTGACTTCAGAATAAGAAGCAATCTTGAAGGTGGCGCTACAATTCAAGATTCTAGACATTCCTTTTTCTAAACCGTAGCTAAGGCCTATGACCCAAGGTCCCCATTTTCCTGCAAGTTTCCTTCCTGGCTCTGTTTATGAGCACAGGTAGATGTGAGCAGCTCCTAGTCTGCTTACGGCTGGTGGGGCTGGGCTAGGGGATCAAGGAGGGCCATTATGCTCCAGGGGAAAGGTGGTGGGGGGGACAGGTCCCAGGGCTTGCAGGGGAGGGGCTGCTCTAAGAGGTCGAGGTCATCCTGCAGGGGGCCAGAAGGGCATCTGGCCCAAACTTCTGCACACTCATCTGGGACCCTGGCCAGTCACTGCTCCATGGGTCCTCAGCTCCTTCCTCAGAAAAGGAGGCTCTGGGCCAGGGTCAGTGCTCTGCAGGGATTCTGCTGGTGGTGGCACTCCAGGATGTCTGCCCTGAGCCCCCAGGTCTGACCACATCTCTGTGTGTTCCACAGCTCACTTTAGTGCCAAGGAGGCTGGGGACCTATCTACGCTCTTTGATGTTGGTGGCATCATAGGTGAGGCCCTGCCCTGCTTTGCCAGTAGGCTGCCTTACCCTCTTCTCTCGTGGGGAGCAGAAAGAAGGGACAGGCCCGTTGGGCCGTGACCTGGGCAAGTGGCACTAGGAAAAAAGAGCTCCTGGGTTTATTCTCAATTCTGCTCCTGCCTGGGTTGGCCTAAGAAAGATGGCCCTTGTGTTTGGTCTTCCTGTAGTGACAGGTGCAGGGGAGGGCTGCGGAGGAGGCACCACCTTCCCAGAGTCAGCCCCACTCCCGCTCTGGTTCATTCGCTCGGTGCTGCCGCTCAGCTGGGCCTCCCCTCTCTACTGTCTCTGCTGGTTCCTGATGCCAGGCCCAGGCCAGTGCTGGGCAGGGTGACAGGGCAGAGCTGGGTAGCAAGTGATGGGATGGCGGGGTCCTCTGTGAGTGGCAGTGTGTGAGGGGGTGTGTGTTCCAGGCGGCATCGTGGCAGGGCTCATCTCTGACCACACCAACGGCAGGGCCACCACTTGCTGCATCATGCTGATCTTGGCTGCCCCCATGGTGCGTATAACTCAAGGGCAAGTGCACGTGCACGTGAGCAAGGACATGCGGACGTGCGGCCTCTGCCCTGTGTGCACATGCGTGGTTTACACACATACTGTCTGTGCACACATGGGGGGAGGAGAAGCCAGGGTCAGCAGAGGAGCAGGCACCTGGGAAAGAGATCCGAACTGAGGGTTTGGGAAAGGGATTAGTGACTGGCTGACCTTGACGGAGACCAGCTGCTAAACTTCTTGAACAAGGAAAGGAGAGGAGATTGAGGGTAGATATGAGAGAAGACTGGGGAAAGGGAAACAATAGATTACCACGTTTCAGAACTTCTATCCCTGGATTAAGACCAGAGAAGTCTGGCTGTGCGAGGGAAAAGGAATGAGGTGACCTCTGGGGCTGCAGGGCAGGGGCGGGTTGTTCCGACTTCGGGCTTCAGTCTGGCAGGGGCGGGCCTGGTGACTATGCCTCTCCTGCTCCTCTCTCAGATGTTCCTGTACAACCACATTGGCCAGAACGGGATCACCAGCTCCATAGGTGAGGAGGACCTCGCAAGTGCTGAGTCTCCAGGAAAGGCACTGCCTTGGGGGCCCCTTGAGGGACATGGTGGAGGGACCGTGTGTGGGGGGGTGCGCCTGCCTTGGGGCTGGGGCGTGGCGGCCCCTCCTCTCTAATGGGCCTGTCTCTGCTGCCGCCCAGTGATGCTGATCGTCTGTGGGGCGCTGGTCAACGGCCCTTACGCGCTCATCACCACTGCGGTGTCCGCTGACCTGGTAAGCTGGGCTGAGGGCTGGGTCAAGGCCGCTGTCTCTGCATCCATTTCCCTCTGTCTGCCTTGGCAGAGGCGAGACCCTCAAAGTTCCTCAGAGCCCACCATGGACCCCTCTTTCCTCTCAAGCCCAAGCTCCCGGCCCCACCTTCCCCAAGTGAGCCCTGCTCCCACTCTGGTTCACTGGCTCGGTGCTGCCGCCCAGCTGCCCCCGCCCCGCCCCTCTCCCCCGCTGTCTCTCCCCAGGGCACTCACAAGAGCCTGCAGGGAAACGCCAAGGCCCTGTCCACCGTCACGGCCATCATCGACGGCACCGGTTCCATAGGTGTGTGACTAGCCTTTGGCCGCCCACAGCTGAGCCTTGTTGAGGGCAGACTGCCCCACCCTCCCCCCCGCCCTGCTACACTTTACTGCCCCCAGGCGGGCAGGAGAGGTATGTGATCCCCTCCTCACAAGGCTGTGCTCTGCACAGGCGCGGCTCTGGGGCCTCTGCTGGCCGGGCTCATCTCCCCCACAGGCTGGAACAACGTCTTCTACATGCTCATCTCTGCCGACATCCTGGCCTGCTTGGTGAGAGTCCTGGGAGTACACTGATGGGTACTGGGGGATGCTCTGTCCCCTCAGGCTGGAGGCCCAAAGCATTGGCCACTGGGGATTCTGGGACAATGAGAACAGCTGCCCTTTGCTCAGAACAGTTGCACTTCACTGCCCATGGGTGACCCCTCCAAATGACAGTCCGCTGGTCCCCTGACACTGGGAACCAAGTGCTCGGTGCTAATGGTGCCCTCCCTTCCCTCTGGGCCCTGGGCTCCCCACAGTTCCTCTGCCGGTTGGTGTACAAAGAGATCCTGGGCTGGAAGTCATCCCTAACCAGAGACAGAGGGTGAGTCCTCCAGCAAGCTGAAGCTGCCCCTCTGCCAACTTCACTTCTTGTGGGAATCAGTGCTCAGTCTCTCCAGACCCAGTCTGAGGCTTGCCCAGCCCAGACCTGGGGAGCGCTGAGCCAGCCCCTGGATGTGCCATGTGAACCTCCGCTGCGCCCCAGCCCTGCTAACCTGTCTCTGTTGTCCCCATGTGTCTCCATAGCTCTAATCTGGCCCTAACCCACCCGTGATAGTATTTTCCTCAAGTCCCATGACTCTTGTGAGTATTTGCTTCAGGTCTGTAACTAATGTGCTGTCAGAACGGAGGCTGTGTGCAAATCCTCTCTCCTCCTGTGTGATATTTTCCAACTTTCTCTGTTTTCCTGGGAGCCAGTTCTAAAGACTCTCAACCCAAGCAAAGCATGGTGCTTGGAAAGTGTTTCCCAAGGGGTCTGAGATGCCGCAGCCTCTTCCCCTGGGGAGAGTGTTAGGGGACATACCCTTGAGGACAGAGGAGGCAGAGATGGAGAAATTGTTTTCCCTGCGAACCCAGACTTAGCAGCAAGTGCTTCCTGAAGTTTAGAACCCAAGGCCATCTGGCCCTTCTGCCTGGGGTATGCAGAAACAAGCAACTTCCAATCAAAGCCTCTGAAGGAAAATTCAAATCAGGTGTCGGTGGCTGGCCTGCTGTGTTCTCTGCCTGTTGTCTGGTGGTGGTGGTGTGAAGGTGGCACAAATAGGTTGTGATTAGAAGCAGCGGCTGGCCAGAGGCTGAGGCCACCTGCTGGTGCTGGTGGTCTAGTGGCCAGGTGACCCTCTCCCTTGGCCATGCTGAGCAGGAGCCTCTTGCCAATGAGAAGCTGGTGGGAGCTGTGCACCTGCGCTGGATGGTAAATGTGAGGAAGAACCTCCCCCCCCCTCCGGGGTCATAGCAACCAGCTGTTTATTGGGAAACACTTGCCCTTAAAGAGGACATCAGCCTGGGAGAAAATGGAGAGCACGAAGACACCCTGGAAGCAGGAAGCATTCCAGCCCCTGTCCTGCCCTGCCCTGGAGGTGGCAAGCAGGGGATCAGGGAGATGCAGAGCTCCTTCCCCTGCAGCCAGGCCTGAGGGGAGGCAGAAAGGGGAAGAAAAGCAGCAGAAGGGAAAATAAGAAATATTTAATGAGCAACTACTCTGTGCCTGGAGTTTTGTCCAGCTTTAGATATATTAACTTACTTCTCAGCAACCTCTCAATTAGAGGTGAGAGAGAGAATGGAACTCAGGGAATATGTCCAAGGCCTCAGCTCGTCCCAGCACAGCCTGACACTGAACTGGGCCTGTAGGGTAGTTTGCTTTTCTCTGTACCACCTCCGTTCCAAGCTGGTCCCTCTGTGGAAGGCCTGTGTCCGGGGCATTGGTCATTTGTTACAGCAGACAGAGCACTGGGCTTGGAATCCGAAATCCCTGGACAGTCTTGTCTTCTCTGCTCACTGTCCTATAGGATCTTGGGCCTACCACCCAGATTCTCCGTATGAATGGGAGTGCTTGTCCCTAAATACCCGGCAGGGCTGATCTGAGGCTGAGATAAGATAGGGTATGTGATGCTGCTTTGTAAAGCTGTCAAATGCAGCATAATCATTGTACGGTTGTAAATATCATTCCAGCTGGCCGTACCCTGCCCAAGAGGGAAAAGGGAGCCCTAATTATAGAGGGCAGAGATGAAAGGCAATTATTAAGAGACCCTAGGACCTGCCTTTCCTCTCCCTACCAGGCAGGAGCTTATTAAGTTGTGTCTCACTTTCTCTTCTGTTACCTCTCTCCTCTTCATGCAGGTATAAAGAAATATGAAGCTCCAACTGGAAGAGAAGCATGGAGGGTCCCATCTGGGTCCCCAACATGCTCCCCATGGGCAAGACAAGGGAAACTTCCACAGATGGGGGAGGCAAAGCCAGCCCAGCCCAGCCATAGGACTGCTAAGGGTACAGGAGATTGTCCACGGGAAGGTGACTGCCAAGCAGAAGGAAATGGAAGATCCAAGAGCCTAAGCTCTGGAAGCTGCAAGCTGAAGGGATGGGGATCAGAGCTGAGTGCTGTCTCCATATCGATAAGAGAAGGTTATGCTCAGACTCTCGCTTGTTCAGATTCCAAGACAGAAGGCTCTAATAGGGCCAAGGCCTGGAAGATGTCCTTCTCTCCTTCTCATGTTAAATTTTAATCTCTGTAATCAGCCTGTACCTATAGGCAGGCATCTCACTCCATTTCAAAAGTGCCCAGCCTATCTTTGTCCCTTTGTGCATCAATTAGTCTTTTCCTTCTCTGTGTATTTCCCTAAGTTGGACCCTCTTCTACCCTCCATTTGATCCTGTTGGTAACTCCATCACCCACCCTGCTGCAACATCATTGCTCTTCCTGGGCCAGGACTAGGCTGAGGCAAGGGAGCTGCCTCGGCACAGAACTTAAGGGGCATTCACTCTTGGGCCCATGCCGCCCTTGACTCACTCTGGTCCCAGTCCCTGATGTCCTCAGGGGAAAAGGACATCAGGGCCAGTGCTGTGGGGGGAACAGAAAGAGGGGCTGGGCATGGCTAAAAATAGCAATGTGTGTATTAAGTGTTTTGAGAATGAAATGCCAGTGGTTACTGAGTGCCAGCTGTATGCCAGCTCTACTCTAGGAATGAAGTAGACAGCAGACACAAAAAGGACTTATGCCTTGGCATCAGAGTGACAAGACTAGAAGGAAATGAGCGCACTGCCTGGTTCATTCAAGCAGTTTCTGCCTGTGCAGTTGCTCGGCACCACATGCAGCCCCCTTTTCTACTGAGTGTTCCTGGTGCATGTCCTCCTTCCACCCCAAATCCTGCCCGGCTGCCTCCTGGCATCTCCATCTGACCCTAAAGCTGCCCATCGGCACCAATACAGATTGCCTTTTACCTGACATGTCTGTGCTTGTCCTTGGTAGGGCCTGCTCAGCCACAGCGAGCAGGGCTCGCGTGGGTTGTTGAGGTGGTGTCCCGGAACCACAAGGTCAGGTATACTGGGGCTGGTTATAAGAGGGGCTGCCTGTGACATTGACGACACTCGGAGCAAACTGGAGCTTGGAGCACACGATACAACCATTGCACTTCCCAGGGCACTGTGCAGGTGGCTCATTAGCTGGGCACACATGCCAAGACACCGAGATAGGTCGCACACACTCCTATGGTAACAAATAGGGGGGGCTCGTACTGCCGGATAGTCACTTCAGCTCTCAAAGCAGGAGTCAGTCAGGGACCTTCAAGTCCTCAGATCCCACAGGGGCAGGAGCTATAATATATGGCATTATGTTCAGCACGCATGAAAGCTTCTCTCAAGACCATAAAGATTTATCAGCCATCTTTCCTTAGGAGCGACCAGCTTGAGGAGAAACTTTGTTCCTTATCTGAGCCACTAGATGGCGACACAACCCCATGACAAAGCCCAGTGAGGGCCTGTCCTGCTTCCGGAACAGGGGCTAGGACCCCGGGGTTCTCGGAAAAAGACTTGCAGCTTGCTTTTGCTGCAGACGGGGCAGGGGAGGAAGGAAGCCTCTCTCACAGTCTTTTCCCCAGCTTCTCCACCTACTAGCTTTGAGCCTCCTTCCTCATCTAGAAAATGGCAACATTACCTACTTCATAGGGTTGGTGGAAACAGAGACAAATACATGTTAAACACACTCCTGCCCTGGAGGAATTTGTCTAGTTAGGGGATAAGATAGGGATATGACAATACAGGGCTCAGATTGAGAGCTTCACTGTTTATTGGTCCAGCCGTGAAAGGATCGGGCTGGCAGGAGGGCGATTCCAGCAGCAATGGAGAATCATTCTTCTTTACGAGGAAGAATTCAGAGGACTTGGATGGTTAGTTTGATAAAGTAACAAGGGAAAGTGGAAAAGAGAGGAAGTTAACATGAGTACTCATCAGCCCCTACTGGGTTCGGCATCTGAAAAATGAACATGAGGCCTCGTTCCTACCAGCAAGTAAGTGAGGCGCCAGACATGTGCAAAGGGCATGTGGGAGCGCAGAGCCCGGCCTTGGAAATGAGGGCTGTAGGTGGGGGTTTGGGAAAATAACAACGGTTGGGGGAGCCCCAGCCCTGAAGTCTGCCCTTTTGCACCCATCTCCCAGGGCCCAGGCCCACCTGGGCAGCTCTGGGCACTGCCTGTTCATCAGAGGCCTGGTACCTGCCTCTTCTCTGGGCCTCAGCACTCACACGGGTCTAATGCAGGAGCATTACGTTAATTAGTTATTCATTTAATTTAACTTCACATTTGGTCTCAATTAAGCTTAAAATGTTCTTCCTTATAGATGCTACAATAGCACTTGTAATTAAAAAGCAATAACTCTTTGCCTTTCTCCTTTAGAGATCCACTGGGAGACTGGGCTAGTGTGTGTGTGGGGGGGGTGGATGGGGGAGGAGGAGGAGGCAAGAAACAATGAAAAGAAAGGAAAAGAAGCTCTTGATAGATCTTAGAACCATGGGGCCACGACCAAGACTGAGGCTGGGGGAGAAACTCTTAAAACACGTCATAGGTGTTGGGAACCCTGAGAAGCGGATGCAGGAACAGACCCTGTACACAAAGGAGTGAGGGTGGGGGTGGGTGGGAGATGGGGTAGAGGAAGGACATGGAAGGTGGGGCAGAATGCACCCCCGCCCAAGATGTCCACATCCTAATTCCCAGAACCAGTGAATATGTTACCTTATGTGATAAATAAAATTTTGCCAATGTGATTAAGGCTCCTGAGATGGGAAGACTTATCAGGGTGGGCCAAATGTAATCATGAGGTTCCTTACACATCACAGAGGGAGGCAGGAGTGTCAGAGATTGGAAGATACTACTCCACTGGCTTTGAAGATAAGCAAGGGCCCACCAGCCAGGGATTGTAGGTGGCCTCTAGAATCTAGAAAAAGCAGGAAATGGATTCTCCCCTAGACTCCAAAGCCTTTACTTAGCCCGGTGAAACCCATTCCTGATTTCTGACCTCCAGAACTGTAAGATAAATTTGTATCGTTCTAAACCACTAAGTTTGCATTAATAGGAATTTGTTACAATAGGGAACTCTGCAGCAATAGGAAACTAATAATAGTCCCTAATAATATTCCCAGTGTAAAACTGGGGCATGATCAATTTAAAGACAGGAAAATTAAACACAGGAAAACAGAAGAAATCCTCAAGCTTAAAACAAGCGGCGGGGCTGGCCCATGGCATATAGGCACAGCATAAATGCTACCTGTGTAACTACCCCAAGAGTTCTCTGAGGGCAGAGCCTGGGCTAAAGGCGCAGTCTTCACAATCCGCAACATGATGTGATAAAAATTATAAAAGCAAACTTTCTCATTCTGTCTGTGCTGCTGGGCCCTGATTTGGTTCCCGGCTGTCATTTCTTAGGTCCAAGGAAACTGAGAAAAGAGGGTGGGGTGCAGGAACTCGTAAATATTTTTTTCCCCTTGAATAAACAGCAACCACCAATGATCTGCTAGAAGCAGAGATCAAGTAAAAACAGTAACAGCAAACCCAAAAAACCAAAACATTCTTGGCTCATGCCTTTGAGTCTTCCACTGGCACTTCTGAAAACCAGCCCAAGTGTCAACATTCCAGGTGGACAGCGCTTACTAGAGAGATTGCTGCATATGTCCTTGAAAATGCTACTACTAGCAGCTCAGCTGTTCAGTATCTCTAAACTAGGGGAAAGCCAAACTCTGAGCAGAGACCTGCCAAAACCACACGGTTCATAGGCAAAGTTGTCTCTGACGTCCCACGTGCCTTTTAATTGCTTTGCCCTAGACTCCTGCATAGTTCCTAAGATTCTGGTTTTCCACCAGACGCAGCTGCTTTTCCTTGGTATTTCCACCAAGTGGATTTGCATTGCCTGACCTTGTCATCTGATGGAGCAACAGAGTATAACACAAAGTAGTTAAGAGCTTAGACACTGGAACCAAACTGCGGGACTCAAATCCTGACTCCCATTTACCCTGAGCTGAGTGATCTCCAGCAGATGACCTTAGCAGCCTGTGCCTGTTCCCCGTCTGTGAAATGGGGATATTAAGAGTACCCACTTCATAAGGCTGATCTGAGGATGACATAAGTTAATACTTACAACGCACTCAGAGAAATGCCTAGCACATGTTTGCTAAGTGTAATAAAAAGTGTGATTTTTAGCATGTGGAAGACTAGACTTATTTCCAAGTATTGGGATGGAAATAGAGATTAAAGGTTGAACTCTATGAGCCATAAAATCTCTTCCAATCCTGAGTTTTTATGCTCCTAGGAGGATAATCAACACTTCTCCAGATTTGTTTCCATACGGTTCTGATTTTCCACATCTGGAAATTTATTTCTATATAACAACAGTCAAATACTTAAAGGTTTAAGCCAAGGAATTATGATAAAATGTTTGTTATTTATACTATACATGTTAATTAGAATCCTTTTAATGAAACTTTTGCCTTTTGGGATATGTTAGGGAAATGGTGAGCACCGATAGCTAAGAAGCAGTATTAACCAAAATAAAAATAGAGAGTTGTTTGAAAGCCAAAAGTGATCTTTAAATTACCTGAGAAATGAGATGTCCGGAATCCTGATGTCAAGTTTGAGCCTCACTACTAACTAGCCGTGAAACTTTTCAAATCCCTTCTCCTCTGTAAAATAATGACAGGTTTCTTTACACATTGAACAAAAAACAAAACAGAAACACTTCAACGGTGATAACAATGAAATAGAGTTGACGGAAAAGTTTGTGTTAAAGAACAGAACAAGAAATGGATTACTTTTATGTTACAATAAAAACATTAAAAAATAATTTGGATGCCTTCATTCTGGGATCAAGTCAGGAAGACCGCTGAGACATCTCAGAGCCATTCTTCGATCAGCTTACCTCACCAGGACCAGGGCTTTATACCCGAGAGGCACACAATAAATATGGAAAGAACAGCACGTGTGTCAGATGCATGAACCGATGGCTACGCATTCCCTAGTGCCTGGACATTGGTATGATGCAACGATGATGCTCTGTTGCAGTTTTACATTAAACATATGATACTGTGTATCAACAAAGAATGTCAGCTTTACTTCCATTTTTAAAAGTGAAAAATTTAAGGAATCTATCAAAAAAATACCCAGTGTGATCTCTATCGTCTGGGTAAGGTAGTGTCCTGCTAATTTAGCTTTTGCCAGGATACAATTTTAAGAGGCTATGAAATACCTGTTTTCTTACATAGAAGCCTGGATTTATGCTCCCTCTCCACCTTCTCAATGGTGGGGATCACCAGGCTCTGCCACAGGATCCCCTCTAGGTAGGAAACACCATAGTAGGGAAGCTGCTCTAAGGCCACTGGTCAAAGATTGGCTAATGTCAGTCAGAAATCACCCTAAGATGATTTCTGCCTGTATTTAGGTATCACCTCTGTGCCCTGTCTCCAAGAAGGTCATGAGCATAAGGGGCGCCACATCAGAAACTGACTGTAGGAGTCCCCCATGCCGAACTCCCAGTGAAATTCATTGTGTGCCCTTTCAACCTTCCACTTCTTTTTCCAACGCCATGGGAGTTTTTTTAGGGGTAGGACATGACTGCTTTGAGTATGCAGGTAGAAAGTAATCTATTGTTCATTTCACCACAGCTGGTAATTATAGATTCAGGTTCTATAGAAGGTAGGCCACACTAAAATACACTTTGCACAAAGTATATTTTTTGTATAAAGCCAGCCCTTAACACACAAGCCTGTCATGTATATCTGGCAAAGAAAACTATTAGATAGCAGTGGTGTTTGGGAAAGAATATCATTTCTAACTTTAACTGTTTTTCTCCATCTAAATAGTTATCCAAACCTCATAGCTATTATCCATTGATCTAATAGTTGGGTACTTTTTGGGGGGAAAAAAGATGGAGTCATGGTCAGGAACCTATAATAGTTTTCCCAGAGTTGTTTTTTCAGTAAGTCTCTCAAAAGAAGGCAACAGTTGATAGCCTGTGTTTATTAGGAGTGAAACTTCCACTTAGGCTGGCTCAAGATCTCTGCATGGCGACTCACAGGCACCTGGGAGCCTCAGTGTGAGTTGCATGATAGCGTGAAACCCCCAGCTTGCCCCACTTCCCTCAACAATTCTGCCTTCTCCTTTCTCTCCTTCAACCTGCTTGGAGGATGTTTCTTCTTTTCTGACCTGTGTGCCTTAGGCCAGATTAAGAAACTTTTTCCTTTGAAGCTTTCTGTATAAAGCTTTATCTGCAAAGGTTTTCCAAACTGAGTAAGATAAGGAGATAGTTCAAGTGTAGGGATAATACACATGGCCCTCACCAGCCCATGACTCAATGGTCATGTGTTCTCTCCTCTTATAATTTAGGGCTCAGTGCCCTCCTGGGGTGACAGGACTGGGTACCTTCTCTACCTGACAATAGGATCCAGCAGATAAAGAGAAGGAGCAGCGGCTTTAACCTTCCTCAAGCTCTCAATCTGAGCTCCACAAAGTTTAGTGTGTTTTCTTTCCAGTTCGAGACAGGCCCTAGAGTCTGTCACACTGGGTTTGCATACTGGCTGTTAGGTGAAGCTTGAGCAAGTCAGATAATCTCTTTAAGCTTCAATTTTTTCTACTTTAAAATGGGGATGATAATAGATTGTTATAAAAATTAAATAAACTTCAAAGGAATTAGTGTGCTACTGGCGTATGGCATGTACTCAATCAATGTTCTTTTTCCAACTTGTTTTCTTGGTTCTTAATTTTAAGCCATAAGAACCTTTTGCAAATAGTTCTAGGAAGTCACGATCAGACTTCAAAATGGAACCAGACCAAAACCCCTCCATTTAATGACAAATTTTACTTGGTTTGGGAGATCAGACATATATAAAGTTACATCTAATGCTGAGAACATACCTTCCCAACTAGTTTTGGAGAAAGGGCTACAAAAATGAAAAGAGAGGATAGCAACCCAAAATGAACTCTTATGATAAGTAAATAAAGCACACAGAGACCACCAAATCATGGAAGACAACCCAGAGATATCCGGCAAGATAAAATGACCAACATTTCCATATCTTTCCTCTAATAAACTAGAAATATAAAATAAACCAGAAATATAAAAATATTGGATTCAGAAAGCTGTGGCCAAGAGTTTGAAGTGAAAGTTGGCCCTATGGCTGTTATTTATTGCTATATTAGAGCAGAGGAAAGTGACACCCATTGCCTTTACAAAGTTCTGTGGAATTATATGCATAGAGTGGTCAGTAACCAATATCTGAGCAAGTGTTCCCAATTACCACATTAAATAAACTTTTGAATTTGAGTGCCTTTCCTTTCCAAATGATTCCAACCTCATAACAAAGAATTTTACATATTATCAAAATGGACCAGGTTCTTTTATTGGACGGCAGAAGCCAAAATGCTCCTTTTCCCCAAATCCACTTACTAATGACTTGATTAAAAATATATTCTAAGCAGATCACTGTTACTATGTCCCTTTCAAAGGATGGAAATTCTGAAGTACAAGCACTAAGAAGACTGCAAAATCTCTCATAAGCTGGTGAGAATCTATCCCCACAGGGACAATTTTGCAATGTTGTTTCTGGAAGCCAGGACACAAGAGATTTATCTTAGTGATGGATGGATAGTCCTTTGATCTTAAGGCACAAGGGCTGTCAAAACAAGCCTCTGAATGGTGACTTTCTGCTCATGAATGCCATCACATCGAAGGAGAGGAGAGCAGGGTCTTGGCTTTCTCAGATAGTGCTCAGTAGGACCGCAGTGGTTTGGCATAGATTGGCTGCAGGAAATGATGAGTTAGAACCAAGAAGAGGCCTCCAAGGAAGATAGCACTGAGGAAAGCCAGCAGGACATAGCGGCCAATGAAAAAGGCATCCACAATCTGGAAAAAGAAAAAATCAAAATGAAATTACTACCACTTCAGCACCCTGGCTATGTTACACTGAAATCTGTCATGAACAGGCCAAGAGTTTATTCAAATTTGTAACTTCCAGTAACGACCTGCCTTGAGTCTCCTCTGTACATGGATAAGAAGGAATCTTTCTCTCAACTTCATGAGCAGGAGACATAAGGTAAAGAAAGGATTAATAAGGTACAGGGAACAAATGGCTCAATTTAAGAGGTTCATAAATCCTTGAAGTCCCTGAAAGAATTCTTTTATATTCTGAAATCTGTTATCTGAAAGAGTTAATGAGAAGCTTTTGCTGGGTCCAAGAAAGGCTCATTTTTGTTGTTGTTAAAACACTTTTATTATGAAAAATTTTAAACATACATACAAATATCATAGTATAATAAACCCTCATGTACCTCAGACCCAACCCCCAAATCACCAACCCACTGCCAATTCAGGAGAGTTTATTTTCAAAATGAAAAGGTAGCGCTTTAAAGCTTTCATCAGAAGAATTTTGAATCCTAACTTTCCAAGGGATAGGAAAATAGCCATTTACCCGAGATACTAAAACACTAAGAGGATAGGTAACTTGCCCCAAATCATACAGTTGGCTGCCTGGCTTTACACTTGAGGCCCCAAAGCTGTTGGCCTTTGCTGGCTGACAAAAGCCTATAACCGATGTCGGCTCTATCCACTTGTCTACTGTCCATTTCCAGAGCTCCACCCTCCCCAGATTCAAATAGTGGTGCTTAAATGTGGGCAGGAAAAAGCAAGTTAATTGACAGACCTAATGGAGCAGCAACACAAATCAGGTGACTGATTGACTTCACAGAAGCTTTGAAAACCCAGTACTTATAAGAGAATCCAAAATACCTGAAAGGTGATTGTGGTAGACAGAATAATGGCCCAAAGATGTCCATGTCCTACCCAGAAATTGTGAATATGTTGATTCTATGGCAAAGGAGAATTAAGGTTGCAGATGGACTTAAGGTTGTTAATCATCTGACCTTAAAATAGAGATTAGCCTGGATTATCTAATCCAGGTAGGCCCAATGTAATCATAAAGGTCTTTAAAAGTTGAATAGGGAGGCAGAAGAGAGGGTCAGAGAAAGAGATGGAGTTAATATCGTTAAGTCACCATTTTGGGGCTTGGAAAAAAGGATGGGAGCAGCCTCAGTGAGGTGTTACATTGCTGGCTTTGAAGATGGAGGAAGGCGGCTGTGAGCCAAGGAATACAGGCAGTCTCTAGAAGCTGGAAAAGGTAAAGAAATGGATTCTCTCCTAAAACCTCCAGAAGAATACAGCTCTGCCAACCCCTTTGATTTTAGCCCAGTGAGACTGATTTTGGACTTCTAATCTACAGAACTTGAAGATAACATACCTGTGTTGTGAGCTACTACCTTTCCAGTAATTTGTTACAGCAGCAATAAAAAACTAATACAGCAGTTAAACACACAGCACCTATCAAGTCCAAGTACTGGTAATGATCACTGAGATCCAAAGACACCAAGAAGAAAAAGGCTGCAGACACCCCAGCTGCTCCAGAGATTACCCCAACAGTCAATTTACAACAAAGGTCAGCTTGATAAAACAGCTTTAACATAACTTTGACCTTGGCTCCTGTACAGAACATGTCTCTCGTGGGCTACATGTTTGCTCGTTCAACATGTTTCACTTTTTAATTAGCCAATTAGCAGGCCTTGGGTGCAGAAGGCCCAGGCCATGTATTATTGATACAGCATTGAGACAGGCTGCTGCAGGGGCCAGCTCTCAAAACCTGAAAATGAGAATTCCAATTCTGCTGGCCATGCTGACGGACACATTTCGCTTAAGCCCCATTCTTCTCTCCTGGGTCTGGAACTTGTATGAAACAGAATTGAGTGATTGATTAAAAACCGTGTTTGCTCTGTGCCCTTCTTCCAATATTCACATCTATAGCATCCAGAAATACAGCAGCCTACAGCACAATCCCCCCTTAAAAGGCAACAAAACTGAGGCAGGAATTTACCCCCCTGGGTCCGACATGTGGTACTTAGACCTTCAGAGTGGCTTACAAATGCTGACAAAAAACTTGGCATCTATGGAAGTAATTCCTTAAATGTGTGTGGTAAGTATGATTTCCATAGGAGTTTTCACAACTATTTTCCTTCCTTTTGCCATGGTTAGTCCTACATAGAGTTATATGTCAATTTTAGTTCAAAAGTTATATAATTTTATGTACTTTTGTTGTCTAGTGTCAAAACAGTAATCCAGGAGCTCTCTGGAATGGCCTCTGATATTCTGTTAAGTCCCTAACAATGAAGACTTTGAAGACAGACCTCAGCTTGAAACCCTGCTATGCCTCTTGCAACATATGTATAACCCTCAGCAAGTTGCCTTAACCTCTTATAGCCTCAGTGTTCTTACCCATAAAATGGGGATAAAAATAGTACCTACTTAATACGACATAGGGTTGTCCTGAGGTTTAAATGAGATAATGTAAGTAAGCAATGTGCTTAGGACAGGACCTGGTATGCAGCAATCCCTTAAAAAATGTTAGCTATTTTGACTACTATTAATAGTTAAAAAATTGAATTGACAATAGAGAAAAAAAAAAGCTGGGAGAAGGAGCAATGGAACAGAACAGGTCAATCCCACTGTCAAGATCCTACAAGTCTGAGATCAGCCGTGCAGGGTGAAGCCAGAGCCCCGAATCAGGACTATGAGAGAGATGATAAAAATCCACCACCTAAAGAGGAGGGTACTGGCCGGGCGCGGTGGCTCACGCCTGTAATCCTAGTACTCTGGGAGGCCAAGGCGGGTGGATTGCTCAAGGTCAGGAGTTCGAAACCAGCCTGAGCAAGAGCAAGACCTCATCTCTACTATAAATAGAAAGAAATTAATTGGCCAACTAAAAATATATGGAAAAAATTAGCCGAGCATGGTGGCGCATGCCTGTAGTCCCAGCT